>JAAAWM010011279.1:0-70801 GCA_036873465.1 Thinopyrum obtusiflorum | reverse complement strand
TTCGGTACCTTTGCTTATAGATGTATGCCTTTTGGTTTGTGTAATGCACCTGCTACCTTTCAAAGATGTATGACTGCTATATTCTCTGACTTTTGTGAAAAGATTGTTGAGGTTTTCATGGATGATTTGTCCATTTATGGAACTTCCTTTGATGATTGGTTAAGCAACCTTGATCGAGTCTTGCAGAGATGTGAAGAAACTAATCTTGTCATGAATTGGGAGAAGTGCCACTTTATGGTTAATGAAGGTATTGTCTTGGGGCATAAAATTTCTGAAAGATGTATTGTAGTTGACAAAGCTATTGATGCTATTGAAAAGATGCCGTGTCCTAAGGTCATCAAAGGTATAAGAAGTTTCCTTGGTCATGCCGGTTTTTATAGGAGGTTCATTAAAGACTTCTCAAAAATTTCTAGGCCTCTGACTAATCTTTTACAAAAAGATGTTCCTTTTGTCTTTGATGATGATTGCGTAGAAGCATTTGAAATACTTAATAAAGCCTTGATTTCTGCACCTATTGTTCAACCACCTGATTGGAATTTACCCTTTGAAATTATGTGTGATGCTAGTGATTATGCTGTAGGTGCTGTTCTAGGACAAAGAGTTGATAAGAAATTAAATGTTATCCAATATGCTAGTAAAACTCTAGACAGTGCCCAGAGAAATTATGCTACTACTGAAAAAAAATTAGCTGTTGTATTTGCTTGTGATAAGTTCAGACCTTATATTGTTGATTCTAAAGTAACTGTTCACACTGATCATGCTGCTATTAAATATCTTATGGAAAAGAAAGATGCTATACCTAGACTTATTAGATGGGTTCTCTTGCTAAAAGAATTTGACTTGCATATTATTGATAGAAAGGGAGCTGACAACCCCGTTGCAGACAACTTGTCTAGGTTAGAGAATGTTCTTGGTGACCCACTACCTATTGATGATAGCTTTCCTGATGAAAATTAGCTGTCATAAACGCTTCTCGTACTGCTCCATGGTATGCTGATTATGCTAATTACATTGTTGCTAAATTTATACCACCTAGTTTCATATACCAGCAAAAGAAAAAGTTTTTCTATGATTTAAGACATTACTTCTGGGATGACCCACACCTTTATAAAGAAGGAGTAGATGGTGTTATTAGACGTTGTGTACCTGAGCATGAACAGGAACAGATCCTACGCAAGTGTCACTCCGAGGCTTATGGAGGACACCACGCTGGAGATAGAACTGCACATAAGGTATTGCAATCCGGTTTTTATTGGCCTACTCTTTTTAAAGATGCCCGTAAATTTGTCTTGTCTTGTGATGAATGTCAAAGAATTGGTAATATTAGTAGACGTCAAGAAATGCCTATGAACTATTCACTTGTTATTGAACCATTTGATGTTTGGGGCTTTGATTATATGGGACCGTTTCCTTCCTATAATGGGTATACACATATTTTAGTTGTTGTTGATTACGTTACTAAGTGGGTAGAAGCTATTCCAACTAGTAGTGCTGATCATAACACTTCTATTAAGATGCTTAAATAAGTTATTTTTCTGAGGTTTGGAGTCCCTAGATACTTAATGACTGATGGTGGTTCACATTTTATTCATGGTGCTTTTCGTAAAATGCTTGCTAAATATGATGTTAATCATAGAATTGCATCTCCTTATCACCCACAGTCTAGTGGTCAAGTAGAACTTAGTAATAGAGAAATTAAATTAATTTTGCAAAAAACTGTTAATAGATCTAGAAGGAATTGGTCCAAGAAACTTGATGATGCATTATGGGCCTATAGAACTGCATATAAAAATCCTATGGGTATGTCTCCAAATAAAATGGTTTATGGAAAAGCATGTCACTTACCTCTCGAACTAGAACATAAGGCATATTGGGCCATTAAAGAGCTCAACTATGATTTCAAACTTGCCAGTGAGAAGAGACTATTTGACGTTAGCTCACTTGATGAGTGGAGAACCCAGGCCTATGAGAATGACAAACTATTTAAAGAAAAAGTTAAAAGATGGCATGACAAAAGGATACAAAAGCGTGAGTTTAATGTAGGTGATTATGTTTTGTTATACAACTCTTGTTTAAGATTTTTTGCAGGAAAACTTCTCCCTAAATGGGAGGGTCCTTACGTTATCGAGGAGGTCTATCGTTCCGGTGCCATAAAAATCAACAACTTCGAAGGCACAAATCCAAAGGTGGTGAACGGTCAAAGAATCAAACATTATATCTCAGGTAATCCCATAAATGTTGAAACTAATGTTATTGAAACCGTAACCCCGGAGGAATACATAAGGGACACTTTCCAGAATGTTTCAGACTCCGAAAAGGAATAGGTATGTGGTACGGTAAGTAAACTGACTCCAAAACAGTTCTAATAGCAATTTTTCTCCGTTTTGGAATATTTAAGAAAATAGGAAAATAATAAGTAGTCCGGGAAGGACACGAGGCATCCACGAGGGTGGAGGGCTCGCCCCCTGCCTCGTGGGCACCTCGTGTGCCCTCCGGACTCCGTTTTCTTGCACGATACTTCTTTTGGCCGGTAAAAATTCATAATATAATCTCCCGAAGGTTTTGACCATTGTATCACGCAAATATCTCCTGCTTTTGTTTCGAGCTATTTTTCTGACAGATCTAGATCACTATGACGTCTTCAAGCGCCCCCAAGGACAAGTTTTTCGAGAAGGTCATCAACCCCTACCTCGCGGAGGTGCTGCAACACCCTCAAACCATTGAGATGCGTGATGGGTTGCTGCACATCAGCGATGTTGAGGGACCAAGGAGGACCGGAAGCATGGAGACAAGACTCGGAGCAATGGAGCAACAAGTTTTCAAGTGCCAGGGGATGGTGGAACGCGGGCTCAATGCCAACCACATGATGATCGCGGAGTTCACCAACAACCACAAGCTGGATGCCAAGAACATTGGGGAAACCATCTTCAAGCTTCACGAGAAAATTGAGCATCTCCAAGCCCAGATCTATGACCTGCAAAACCAAAACTGTGAGTATGAATATAGATTCAAGAGGATGAGTTTGGCTGTAGATTTGAGGATCTCGGAGACTCGATCATCCTTCTATGATGGTGAGCCTATGCCTTGGAAGATGGACGACAAGCCTACATCATCAACAACTCCATCATCACCACCTTCGAAGAAAGAGACATAAACACATGGGTATGGGCACTCCCCTTGGCAACCGCCAAGCTTGGGGGAGGTGCCCCGGTACCATATCACCATCACACTCCTATCTTTACCATTTTTCTTAGTTCGATCCTTTTGGTTATATCTTGATCTAGTAGAATAAAGTTTTAGTAAGATCTAGTTTTGAGTTTTGCTTTATGATTCCTCTATGTAATTGGCACCAACATGCTGCAGTAAATTTTTTGGCCGAATTGGGACAAGCTTTGGTGTAAGCTTCTTGCAAACCGGAGCTTCCCTCAAGAAGGCTCGTGGTTCCGAGAGGGCACGTGTCACCTCCGTGTGTGAAACGAGATACGTATACTGCCTTCTCCCGCCTTAATTTTTTTACATAGGCAATTTAGACCAAATAGAAGTATCATGCTAAATTTTGGAATTATTCTAGGTTCGTTTGGCATTTTTATGCATTAATTGAGTTTCTGGGCATTTAATGTGCATAATTCAAATTTGAACTACAAGCACAGGCTCCAGTGCACCAAAGTTGTTTAAAAATTCACATGTGTGTCCTTGGGTGAATTTATAGGTCCCATGCAAGAGATGGGAATGAAATTCAAACATCTGGGTGTCGTGGCTCGGCCGGAAAGATTGAGAAACTTGGTTTTTTAATTCCTGTAAATCCAAAACACGCCTAAAAATCATGAAACTTGGCATGGTGTCATGACATGGCACCAACATGCTGCGGTAAATTTTTTGGCCGAATTGGGACAAGCTTTGGTGTAAGCTTCTTGCAAACCGGAGCTTCCCTCAAGAAGGCTCGTGGTTCCGAGAGGGAACGTGTCACCTCCGTGTGCGAAACGAGATACATATACTGCCTTCTCCCACCTTATTTTTTTACACAGGCAGATTAGACCAAATAGAAGTATCGTGCTAAATTTTTGAATTATTCCGGGTTCGTTTGGCCTTTTATATACATTAATTGAGTTTCTGCGCATTTAATGTGCATAATTCAAATTTGAACTACAAGCACAGGCTCCAGTGCACCAAAGTTGTTTGAAAAATCACATGTGTATCCTTGGGTGAATTTATAGGTCCCATGCAAGAGATGGGAATGAAATTCAAACATCTGGGCGTCGTGGCTCACCCGGAAAGATTGAGAAACTTGGTTTTTTAATTCCTGTAAATCCAAAACACGCCTAAAAATCATGAAACTTGGCATGGTGTCATGACATGGCACCAACATGCTGCGGTAATTTTTTTGGCCGAATTGGGACAAGCTTTGGTGTAAGCTTCTTGCAAACCGGAGCTTCCCTCAAGAAGGCTCGTGGTTCCGAGAGGGAACGTGTCACCTCCGTGTGCGAAATGAGATACGTATACTGCCTTCTCCCACCTTAATTTTTTTACACAGGCAGATTAGATCAAATAGAAGTATCGTGCTAAATTTTGGAATTATTCCGGGTTCGTTTGGCATTTTTATGCATTAATTGAGTTTCTGGGCATTTAATGTGCATAATTCATATTTGAACTACAAGCACATGCTCCAGTGCACCAAAGTTGTTTGAAAAATCACAGGTGTGTCCTTGGGTGAATTTATAGGTCCCATGCAAGAGATGGGAATGAAATTCAAACATCTGGGCGTCGTGGCTCACCCGGAAAGATTGAGAAACTTGGTTTTTTAATTCCTGTAAATCCAAAACACGCCTGAAAATCATGAAACTTGGCATGGTGTCATGACATGTCACCAACATGCTGCGGTCAATTTTTTGGCTCAATTGGGACAAGCTTTGGTGTAAGCTTCTTGCAAACTGGAGCTTCCCTCAAGAAGGCTCGTGGTTCCGAGAGGGAACGTGTCACCTCCGTGTGCGAAACGAGATACGTATACTGCCTTCTCCCGCCTTATTTTTTTACACAGGCAGATTAGACCAAATAGAAGTATCGTGCTAAAATTTTGAATTATTCCGGGTTCGTTTGGCCTTTTTATACATTAATTGAGTTTCTGCGCATTTAATGTGCATAATTCAAATTTGAACTACAAGCACAGGCTCCAGTGCACCAAAGTTGTTTGAAAAATCACATGTGTGTCCTTGGGTGAATTTCTAGGTCCCATGCAAGAGATGGGAGTGAAATTCAAACATCTGGGCGTCGTGGCTTGGCCGAAAAAATTGACAAAACTTGGTTTTTTAATTCCTGTAAATCCAAAACACGCCTGAAAATCATGAAACTTGGCATGGTCTCATGACATGGCACCAACATGCTGCGGTAATTTTTTTGGCCGAATTGGGACAAGCTTTGGTGTAAGCTTCTTGCGAACCGGAGCTTCCCTCAAGAAGGCTCGTGGTTCCGAGAGGGAACGCGCCACCTCCATGTGCGAAACGACATACGTACACTGCCTTCTCCCGGCTTAATTTTTTTACACGGGCAGATTAGACCAAATAGAAGTATCGTGCTAAATTTTGGAATTATTCCGGGTTCGTTTGGCCTTTTTATACATTAATTGAGTTTCTGCGCATTTAATATGCATAATTCAAATTTGAACTACAAGCACAGGCTCCAGTGCACCAAAGTTGTTTGAAAAACCACATGTGTGTCCTTGGGTGAATTTCTAGGTCATATGCAAGAGATGGGAATGAAATTCAAACATCTGGGCATCGTGGCTCGGCCGGAAAGATTGAGAAACTTGGTTTTTTAATTCCTGTAAATCCAAAACACGCCTGAAAATCATGAAACTTGGCATGGTGTCATGACATGGCACCAACATGTTGTGGTAATTTTTCTGTCCGATTTGCCAAGGCGCACACATTAACAATCAACAAAGTCATTTTGGAACAAGTGCTGTCATGTTACAAATTGGAAACACAAGTATTATTGAAACCGTGGGCGTTCTACTTACCAATTATGTGCTGCCACGTGTCCCCTTTTTTTATTGGCTAGGAGGTGCCATGCGGGGTAGCTATTTGAGTACGGGAGGCGTGCGATCAGACCCCTGCGCGTGCTCCTCGGGAGGAGAGCCCTTTGACCGCTACCCGTCGCGCACCTCCCTCCCAACGTCCCCAGTAATGGCGCCCGAGCACCTGTTCTACGGCGTGGCTATATGTCTCACTGGACTGAGATTTAAGAGAGAAAAATGAAAATCTGAAAAGAAAGTTTTGCACGGATCTTGATGTAAGATCCGACGGACCTATATAGCATCGACTGTGACTTATAGCAAGCATGATGATTATAAGGGCGATGACAGTGGATAATAATTGTCTTACATATTTAGGAACATAATTAAAAAAAGCCACATGCGGCAACGCCCGGAATACACAAGGGCAAAAGAAGAAGGAAGACAACGATCTGGCTCACTGATCTCTACTTTGTTGATGCGTTGCTGCAGGCCGCGGGAACTAGTCTCTGCGGCGAGCGGCGATGAGCTCTTTCTTGTCCTCAAGATGCTGCTTGAGAGCATCCACGGATTCCTCCACCAGCCTTCTGCGCTCGATGTGCAGCATGGCATTCTCATCCATAAGTTTCTCGACGATGACGCCGATCCTCTTCAACAAGGCAGTGGTCTGCTCCTGCTGCTCCGCACTTCCGACGATCTTCGCCCTCAGCAGGTCGCGCTTGGCCTGGAGCTTCGCATTGCTCTCATTTAGTTGCCGGATGACGCCGGTAGACTGTTCAAACGAGGCTTTCAGGTCATCCTGCAACCTCGCCCACCTGGAGATCTGATCCATCTGCCTAAGGATGAGGGCACACATGCGCCTGTAAGAGTCCTCGCCTGCCCGCGAGACATTTTCCCAGGCCGTTGCGGCGTGGGAGGACATCTCTGCTGCATTCGCGGTGGGACATCTCTTATGCTTCCGAGGCACGGCCGAACTAGTCTGCTGCATCGACGGCGCGGCGGGACCTTCGTGATGCTTCGGCGGAGCGGCGGGACCTCTCTGCTGCTATGGCCGTGCGGCGGGACATGTTGGCTGCTTTCGCGGCGAGACGGGACATCTCTCGTGCTTCCGCTTCCAGGCTCGCCTCTCCCTGGTGGCAATCTCTCGACCCAGAACTCACGCTGGCCATGGAAGACGCAAGGGAACGATGATGAATGACTTGTTTGTTTTTGTGGATGAGGAGTTGAGGAGGAATTTGCATTCATCTTGGAGTAGTAGTATTTATAACCGAGTAGTAATACGCTCCTAAGTGGGAAACCGTTTAGGTTTTGATCGGTGTGAACAGGTTTACAATTTGGAATGTGACGGCACGCGGCCTCCCTATTTTTCTAAAAAAATTGTGACGGGACGCATGCTCAAAATTTACTAACGGTTATAAGTGCGGCACTATTCCTGGAAGGCGTAACGTGGGCACGTACGCCTTCTCGGCCGCGTACGTGGCGTTTGCACCATAGGGTGCACCGCAATAGGCAATGTCAGCACACGTCTTGTTCCAACAACCGTGCGCGCTCGTTATTACCATCGCGCACGCTTCTTTTAATTAGAATGTGTGTGCCCATCTAGCGCACACACGTTGATCTATCTAACTGTTTCAGTTTGTTGTGCCTAATCGCAAACAGTTCATCCATGTGAAGTGTATGCCATCAATCACAGACACTTTGATCTGGCTGACCCGTTTCTGTTATGTTGCCTAATCGCAAATAGTTAATCCTTCTGAAGCGTATGCCCTCAATCACACACACCTTGATCTGGCTGGCCGTTTTTTGTGTGTTGCCTAATCACAAACAGTTCATCCGAGTGAACCGTATGCTCTATATCGCACACGCCTTCATCAGGCTGCCCGTTTCTTTTGTTCCGCCTCATCGCAAACAGTTCATTGGACTGAACCGTATGCCATGTATCGCACATGCAACTAAAATCTGAACTTTGATGGCTCTGCCATAGCAAACGTTTTGCACCTTTTTTGATGGTTCTTTTACACCACCGTTTGCGATTATTGCATCGCACACAATTTTGTCGAAGGGTGTCTAATCGTAGTGTCGCGTTAGCAGCATCCTGCAGTAGTGGTTGTTCAAAGAAAATCTTATCTATTTCATTTCTTTCATGCATATGTAAATCATTTTCATGGTCTAGCAAATATTGTTCTAAAGGATCAGTAGGAGGTACAGCAATAGAAGCAAGACCAATATTTTCATCCTTACTAGGCAATTCTTTCTTATGATGCTTTCTACTAAACTTGGAGAAATTAAACTCATGAGACTCATCACCAAAACTAACACCGACAGTTTGTTTCTCACAATCTATTTTAGCATTAACAGTGTTCAAGAAAGGTCTACCAAAGATAATGGGACAAAAGTCATCTTGTGGGGAACCAAGAACAAGAAAATCAGTAGGATATTTTATTTTCCCACACAAGACTTCAACATCTCTAACAATCCCAAGTGGTGTGATGGTGTCTCTATTAGCAAGTTTAATAGTAACATCTATGTCTTCTATTTCAGCGGGTGCTATGTCATTCATAATTTCTTGATATAAGGTAAAGGGAATAGCACTCACGCTAGCACCTATGTCGCATAAACCATGATAACAATGATCTCCTATCTTAACTGAGACAACAGGCATGCCAACAACAGGTCTATGTTTATCTTTTTCATCGGGTTTGGCAATTCTAGCAGCTTCATCACAGAAGTAAATAACATGCCCATCTATATTTTCAACCAGGAGATCCTTAACCATAGCAACACTAGGTTCTACCTTGATTTGTTCAGCTGGTTTAGGTGTTCTAATATAACTTTTATTGACCATAGTTGAAACTTTAGCATGTTCCTTTATCCTAACAGGGAAAGGTGGTTTTTCAATATAAGCAGTAGGAACAACTAGATCAACATTGTAAATAATAGTCTCATGTCTAGCTAGTACCGGTTCTTTAATTTCTTCTTTAATAGGTGGGTGATATTTAAACCACTTCTCCTTAGGGAGATCAACATGAGTAGCAAAAGATTCACAAAAGGAGGCTACTATCTCAAAGTCAAGTCCATATTTAGTGCTAAAATTTTGAAAAGCATCGGTATTCATAAAAGATTTAACACAATCAAACTTAACTTAATACCTGACTCTTTACCTTCTCGAGTTCCCAATCTTCAAAGTTACGTTTAATTCTTTCTAAAAGATCCCACCGGAATTCAATAGTCTTGTTCATAAAGGAACCAATACAAGAAGTATCGAGCATGCATGGATCGATCATTATGAGAAAGCCGAGTATAAAAATTATGAATAATAATTTCTCTTAAGAGCTCATGATTGGGGCATGAATATAACATTGACTTAAGCCTCCCCCAAGCTAGAGCGATACTTTCTCCTTCACGAGGCCAAAAATTATATATATAATTCCGATCATGATGAACTAGATGCATAGGATAATTTTTTTTGGTGAAACTCCAATTTCAATCAATTCCAATTCCAAGACCCAATATCATTTCATAGCCTATACCATGCCAATGCTTTTCCCTTAAAAGATAAAGGGGAAACCTTATTCTTAGTTTCAACTCCGGGTAAACCTGCAAGCTTAAATAATCCACAAATTTCTTCCACATATATCAAGTGCATATCAGGATGTTCGGTTCCATCTCCTGCATAAGGATTAGCTAGTAGTTGTTCTATCATACCCGAAGGAATTTCATATTCAATATTTTCAGTAGGTGCAGTAGGTTGAGGGGTAACTAATTGTGGTTCCGATCGAGGTGAAGAAACCCCGAACAAACCCCTCAAAGGATTGTTCTCCATAGTAACAAGTGACAATAAATTTCAGCACGTAGCAATAATTTTTCCTTACCAATTTCCACTTACCAAGAGCGCTTCACTCCCCGGCAATGTCGCCAAAAAAGATCCTTGATGACCCACAAGTATATGGGATCAATTGTAGTCTTTTCGGTAAGTAAGAGTGTTGAACCCAACGAGGAGGAAAAGGAAATAGTGATGAACCCAACGAGGAGGAAAAGGAAATGACAAGTGATTTTCAGCAAGGCAGTGTCTGCAAGCGCTGAAATTGTAAGTAACAGAGTAGTTTGATAGCAAGATAATTTGTAACGAGTAAGTTACGGTCTCTTATAATAAGCAAAGCGTTCTTGAGGGTACACGGGAATTTCATCTAGTCACTTTCATCATGTTGGTTCGATTTGTGTTCGCTACTTTGATAATTTGCCCCCCCCCCCCCCCCCCCCCCCCCCCCCCCCCCCCCCCCCCCCCCCCCCCCCCCCCCCCCCCCCCCCCCCCCCCCCCCCCCCCCCCCCCCCCCCCCCCCCCCCCCCCCCCCCCCCCCCCCCCCCCCCCCCCCCCCCCCCCCCCCCCCCCCCCCCCCCCCCCCCCCCCCCCCCCCCCCCCCCCCCCCCCCCCCCCCCCCCCCCCCCCCCCCCCCCCCCCCCCCCCCCCCCCCCCCCCCCCCCCCCCCCCCCCCCCCCCCCCCCCCCCCCCCCCCCCCCCCCCCCCCCCCCCCCCCACACTACTAGTCACCCACAAGCACCAATCTAGTTCCGGTACAAAGATTGAACACAAGAGATGAACTAGGGTTTGAGAGGAGATGGTGTTGTTGAAGATGTTGATAGAGATTGCCCTCCCCAAGATGGGAGAGTTGTTGGTGATGATGATGACGATGATTTCCCCCTCCGGGAGGGAAGTTCCCCCGGCAGAATCGCTCCTCCGGAGGGCAAAAGTGCTCCTGCCCAAGTTCCGCCTCGAGACGGTGACGCTCCATCCCGAAAGTCCTCTCCTTATTTTTTCTAGGTCAAAATGACTTATATACCAGAAGATGGGCACCGGAGGTGGGCTGGGCTGAGCACAACCCACCAGGGCGCCTGGGGGGGCTGGCGCGCCCTGGTGTCTTGTGCTCACCAGGTGGCCCCCCTACGGTAGTTATTTGCTGTAGTATTTCTTATTTATTCCATAAAAATTCCCCGTGAAGTTTCATCTCATTTGGAGTTGTGCAGCATAGGTAGCCTGACGTAGCTTTTTTAGGTCTAGATTTCCAGCTGCCGGAATTCTCCCTCTTTGTGTGAACCTTGCATATTATGAGAGAAAAGACATTAGAATTACTCCAAAAAGCATTATTATGCATAAAAACATAATAAATAACAGTAGGTAAACATGATGAAAAATGGATGTATCATGTTACACGCGATGTTTAAGCAACCCCAAAGTCCACCATACGGCAAGAAGTGACCACGATACTCTCATGGTCTAAGGAGCAATGTCACACGTTAACACTCCGTGTTATTACAATTGAATACGGACGATATTAATCCAATTCACAACAAACACGTTTGGGTCAGTTCAATATGACCATTCTTCCAACATCATAATCTTAATGTTGTTTTAAGATCATCGTTACACTTAACGATATCCTAACATCCAAAAAAGTGATCACCAATAACGCTTGAGCTAGTCTTAGATGCGAGACTAGGAACCTTTTATTTGTCATTTATCATTCCACACGTGCATATGAGTTTTCCACTAAATTGTGCATTCTAGGATCATAACAACTATATCATAGAATATAAACTCTTAATCATGACTATGAAAATATCATAATACAAATAGTATTGCCTCTCGGGCATATTTCCAACAGTTAGGCCTACGGTTTCATAAAAAAACAACTTATTAATAAACATAACACATGAAATAACATTCATTTAATCATGCAATGATCAATTACAATATAGTTTTATCCTTAATTCGCATATTAAGCACTTATTGCATGTCAAACTAAATTGATGCATTAGAAAGGCCTAACACTGATCTACAATATCCTCAAATATTTTTTGTCCAAATTCCGGCTCTAACCCAACCTCAATGTTCAACAAAAGTACTAATTACGACTTAATGGCAACATTGACAACATGGTGCATGTAAAAAAATAGTACTAATGGACAGAGCTAACATTGATCTACAACATCTTCAACTTGCTCTTCTAGGGAAAAAAATACTATAAGTGCAAGTTATCTCGGCTCAAAATTTTACTAACTTTTAAGCATTAGAACATCACATAGCTAATTACGAGCTAAAAAAACTAACTAACTTCCACCATGCATGCACAAGACAATTCATGTATTGCAAAAGCTCGCACCTTGATCTTTAACTTCTTAGTTCGCTTCTCCCGACAAATCCTAGTCAAAATGCTTCAAATGACTCCACAAAGTGCTCAATTAATGAAAAAAAGAAAACCATATGTATTTAGAGACTAATCAGACAGAACACATATAGCATGCACGTGAAATAAACCAACAAAAATGGATAGATCTTACCTTGGTCTAACTTTTCTTCAACTTCATCATCTTTAAAATCCAACTCTAAATCGCCCAAAATCATGAGGGGAAATGGCTACTCAACATTTCTTTCTCTATGTTGTTGGTGAACTAGAAAGAGCAGAGAGGCACTCAAGGTAACAATAGAGATTTCAAAGAGAGTGCGTCTACGTAGGGAGCAGCTGCAGCGCATATAAAAGAGAGGAGCACGGGAGTGTCGGGACATCGCGTTAAAATTCACCTACAACGGCCTCGGATTCCACCTTCGGTGATGTCCTGTCATTCGCAGGAACAACAATGTTGTCGGCTTGTGCGCATCAGCAGTAGTAGCGACTGCCTGGCCTCGTGGCGGGAGGGTCCACCGACCCGGCTCCATTCCATCACGGCACATGCTAGGCTCGGAATCCTATGATTCCCGGGGTGCCGCCTGGCCCTGTGACGACTGATACGTCTCCAACGTATCTATAATTTTTGATTGTTCCATGCTATTATATTATCTGTTTTGGATGTTTTATATGCATTAATATGCTATTTTATATTATTTTTGGGACTAACCTATTAACCTAGAGCCCAGTGCGAGTTCCTGTTTTTTCCCTGTTTTTGAGTTTCGCAGAAAAGGAATACCAAACGGAATAAAACCTTCACGATGATTTTTCTTGGACTAGAAGACAACCAAGGGACTTGGAGATGAAGTCGGAAGAGCCACAAGGCGGCCACAAGGACGGAGGGCACGCCCAGGGGGTAGGACGCGCCCCCCACCCTTGTGGGCCCCTCGTGCACTCCCTGACCTCCCCGGCCTTAGTTTTTATTTTTGAGCTTTCATAAACTTGTAGCGCTAGTGTATCCGTTGCATGGCAATCCCTACTCACTCACATTGATATCTATTGATGGGCATCTCCATAGCCTGTTGATACGCCTAGTTGATGTGAGACTATCTTCTTCTTTTTGTCTTCTCCACAACCACCTTCTATTCCACCTATAGTGCTATGTCCATGGCTCACGCTCATGTATTGCATGAAAGTTGAAAAGGTTTGAGAACATCAAAAGTATGGAACAATTGCTTGGCTTGTCATCGGGGTTGTGCATGATTTGAATATTTTGTGTGATGAAGATGGAGCATAGCCAGACTATATGATTTTGTAGGGATAAACTTTCTCCCCCCCCCCCCCCCCCCCCCCCCCCCCCCCCCCCCCCCCCCCCCCCCCCCCCCCCCCCCCCCCCCCCCCCCCCCCCCCCCCCCCCCCCCCCCCCCCCCCCCCCCCCCCCCCCCCCCCCCCCCCCCCCCCCCCCCCCCCCCCCCCCCCCCCCCCCCCCCCCCCCCCCCCCCCCCCCCCCCCCCCCCCCCCCCCCCCCCCCCCCCCCCCCCCCCCCCCCCCCCCCCCCCCCCCCCCCCCCCCCCCCCCCCCCCCCCCCCCCCCCCCCCCCCCCCCCCCCCCCCCCCCCCCCCCCCCCCCCCCCCCCCCCCCCCCCCCCCCCCCCCCCCCCCCCCCCCCCCCCCCCCCCCCCCCCCCCCCCCCCCCCCCCCCCCCCCCCCCCCCCCCCCCCCCCCCCCCCCCCCCCCCCCCCCCCCCCCCCCCCCCCCCCCCCCCCCCCCCCCCCCCCCCCCCCCCCCCCCCCCCCCCCCCCCCCCCCCCCCCCCCCCCCCCCCCCCCCCCCCCCCCCCCCCCCCCCCCCCCCCCCCCCCCCCCCCCCCCCCCCCCCCCCCCCCCCCCCCCCCCCCCCCCCCCCCCCCCCCCCCCCCCCCCCCCCCCCCCCCCCCCCCCCCCCCCCCCCCCCCCCCCCCCCCCCCCCCCCCCCCCCCCCCCCCCCCCCCCCCCCCCCCCCCCCCCCCCCCCCCCCCCCCCCCCCCCCCCCCCCCCCCCCCCCCCCCCCCCCCCCCCCCCCCCCCCCCCCCCCCCCCCCCCCCCCCCCCCCCCCCCCCCCCCCCCCCCCCCCCCCCCCCCCCCCCCCCCCCCCCCCCCCCCCCCCCCCCCCCCCCCCCCCCCCCCCCCCCCCCCCCCCCCCCCCCCCCCCCCCCCCCCCCCCCCCCCCCCCCCCCCCCCCCCCCCCCCCCCCCCCCCCCCCCCCCCCCCCCCCCCCCCCCCCCCCCCCCCCCCCCCCCCCCCCCCCCCCCCCCCCCCCCCCCCCCCCCCCCCCCCCCCCCCCCCCCCCCCCCCCCCCCCCCCCCCCCCCCCCCCCCCCCCCCCCCCCCCCCCCCCCCCCCCCCCCCCCCCCCCCCCCCCCCCCCCCCCCCCCCCCCCCCCCCCCCCCCCCCCCCCCCCCCCCCCCCCCCCCCCCC
Organism: Thinopyrum obtusiflorum; assembly: GCA_036873465.1. Classification (NCBI taxonomy): domain Eukaryota; kingdom Viridiplantae; phylum Streptophyta; class Magnoliopsida; order Poales; family Poaceae; genus Thinopyrum; species Thinopyrum obtusiflorum. Next base: position 56,180 of record JAAAWM010011279.1, on the reverse strand, counting down.
CCCCCCCCCCCCCCCCCCCCCCCCCCCCCCCCCCCCCCCCCCCCCCCCCCCCCCCCCCCCCCCCCCCCCCCCCCCCCCCCCCCCCCCCCCCCCCCCCCCCCCCCCCCCCCCCCCCCCCCCCCCCCCCCCCCCCCCCCCCCCCCCCCCCCCCCCCCCCCCCCCCCCCCCCCCCCCCCCCCCCCCCCCCCCCCCCCCCCCCCCCCCCCCCCCCCCCCCCCCCCCCCCCCCCCCCCCCCCCCCCCCCCCCCCCCCCCCCCCCCCCCCCCCCCCCCCCCCCCCCCCCCCCCCCCCCCCCCCCCCCCCCCCCCCCCCCCCCCCCCCCCCCCCCCCCCCCCCACCAAGTACCCATCATAAACTCTCATCTCTTGCATTACATTATTCGCCATTCGCCTCTCATTTTCCTCTCCCCCACTTCTAAAATGATTTTTGAAAAGATTTGCCTTTTCTCTAGCTGTCCTCTTGTTGCTTAAGTTCGCCTTTCTTTCGCTATGGCTGACTCTACAAGGGCTAAGGGTTTTCTCCCGAGTTTTAATGCTTTGGATAGCCCCTCTGTCCTTTCCAAGCTCATAAATAATGATGCTACGGAAACACTTACCAGGGTTGTTAAGGTAAACTTGAACAATTTTGATGAAGATGATCCCGGAATTTTCCGTTATTTGCTTGATGAATCTTTGAAAGATGCTTGGGATAGGCTGTTAAGGATTCGAGCTAGCTTTGTGCCCCAATATCAGATTGAGATTTACATGAAAAGCTTTTATGTTGGTTTACCTCCTTCTTTTAAGCAAGTTTTGGATTATATATTTGAAAATGGTTTTCTTTGAGGGGATGCCATCGATACTTACGAGAAGATGAAAACCATATTTGGGCACCCCAAAGGAGAAAATGTTGAATCAACTGCTCTTATGTGCTTTTATCAAAATGAGATAATCAAAGAGATGAAGGCTAGTTTAGATGCAAATTTTCGTAACGTGCTTAATCTTTCTTCTACTATTAGTGGCCATGTGCTTTCACAAAATAGAAAGATAAATGTTATGGATAAGAAATTCTCTCTTTGCTTCCAAAAGGGTGAGGATGACAATACTTAGATCTATTCGTGTTTTATGCCTAGCTAAGGGCGTTAAACAATAGCGCTTATTGGGAGGCAACCCAATTTTATTTTTTGTTTTTGCTTTTCAGGTTCTGTTTTGCAATAAATAATTCATCTATAGCCTCTGGTTAGATGTGGTTTTGTGTTTTAGTTAGTGTTTGTGCCAAGTAAGACCTTTGGGATAGCTTACAGTGATAGTTGATTCGATCTCGCTGAAAAACAGAAACTTTTGCGCCCAGTCCCAGAATTGTTAAAAATCACAGAAGCGTGATAAAATTTTTAATTTTTTACACAAGATTTATATACAAATTTCCCATGTTTTTCTAATTTTTCAGAATTGTTTGAGTTACATAAGTATTCGTACTATCCATATTGCTACAGACTGTTCTGTTTTTGATAGATTCTGTTTTATATGTGTTGTTTGCTGATTTTGATAAATCTATGGGCAGTATCGGGGGGTATGAACCATGGAAAAGTTGGAATACAGTAGATATTACACCAATATAAATAAAGAATGAGTTCACAACAGTAACCAAAAGTGGTGATTTATTCTATTATACTAACGGAGCTTATGAGATTTTCTGTTGAGTTTTGTGTTGTGAAGTTTTCAAGTTTTGGGTAAGGGTTTGATGGACTATGGAATAAGGAGTGGCAAGAGCCTAAGCTTGGGGATGCCCAAGGCACCCAAGGTAATATTCAAGGACAACCAAGAGCCTAAGCTTGGGGATGCCCCGGAAGGCATCCCCTCTTTTGTCTTCGTCTATCGGTAACTTTACTTGAGGCTATATTTTTATTCACCACATGATATATGTTTTGCTTGGAGCGTATTATATGATTTGAGTCTTTGCTTTTTAGTTTGCCACAATCATCCTTGCTGTACACACCTTTTGTGAGAGACACGCATTAATCGTGATTTATTAGAATACTCTATGTGCTTCACTTATATCTTTCGAGCTAGGCAATTTTGCTCTAGTGCTTCACTTATATCTTTTTAGAGCACGGCAGTGGTTTTATTTTATAGAAATCGATGAACTCTCATGCTTCACTTATATTATTTTGAGAGTCTTTAAACAGCATGGTAATTTTCTTTGGTTATAAATTTAGTCCTAATATGATAGGCATCCAAGAGGGATATAATAAAAACTTTCATATAAAGTGCATTGAATACTATGAGAAGTTTGATTCCTTATGATTGTTTTGAGATATAAAGATGGTGATATTAGAGTTATGCTAGTGAGTAATTGTGAATTTGAGAAATACTTCTGTTGAGGTTTGTGAGTCCCGTAGCATGCACGTATGATGAACCGTTATGTAACGAAGTTGGAGCATGAGATATTTTTTGATTGTCTTCCTTATGAGTGGCGGTCGGGGACGAGCGATGGTTTTTTCCTACCAATCTATCCCCCTAGGAGCATGCACGTAGTACTTTGTTTCGATGACTAATAGATTTTTGCAATAAGTATGTGAGTTCTTTATGACTAATGTTGAGTCCATGGATTATACGCACTCTCACCCTTCCACCATTGCTAGCCTTTCTAGTACCGCGCAACTTTCGCCGGTACCATAAACCCACCATATACCTTCCTAAAAACAGCCACCATACCTACCTATTATGGCATTTCCATAGCCATTCCAAGATATATTACCATGCAACTTTCCACCGTTCCGTTCGTTATGACGCACATCATCATAGTCATATTGCTTTGCATGATCATGTAGTTGACATCGTATTTGTGGCAAAGCCACCATTCATCATTTTTTATACATGTCGCTCTTGAGTCATTGCACATCCCGATACACCGCCCCGGAGGCATTCATATAGAGTCATATTTTGTTCTAGTATCAAGTTGTAATTTTTGAGTTGTAAGTAAATAAAAGTGTGATGATCTTCATTATTGGAGCATTGTCCCAAGTGAGGAAATAAAAAAAAAGAGAGAAAAGGCCAAAAAAAAGAGAAGGCCAAAAAAAAGAGAAAAAATGAGAGAAAAAGAGAGAAGGGGCAATGTTACTATCCTTTTACCACACTTGTGCTTCAAAGTAGCACCATGATCTTCATGATAGAGAGTCTCCTATTTTGTCACTTTCATATAGTAGTGGGAATTTTTCATTATAGAACTTGGCTTGTATATTTCAATGATGGGATTCCTCAAATTGCCCTAGGTCTTCATGAGCAAGCAAGTTGGATGCACATCCACTTAGTTTTTCTTTTTGAGCTTTCATAAACTTATAGCGCTAGTGCATCCGTTGCATGGCAATCTCTACTCACTCACATTGATATCTATTATAGGGTCAAACTATCTCAAAGTTTGACCGAGTTTGGCAAAAATATATCAATGTTTGTGAAATCAACTAGGCATATGATGAAAATATATTTTATCATGAATCTAATGCTACTAATTTGATTGCATAAATGTTGGTGTATTATTGTATAAATACGGTCAAATATAAAAAAATTGACTTTCCAACAAAGTTGGAAGTACACTATTTTAAGGACGGAGGGAGTATCCTTTATATATTTCGACTGAACATTTCTCAAAAAAAAAATCAACTGAACTTTTAATCTAAAAAATCAGTGCATGCTCGGTAATCCAAACCAGTAACCTTAGGGTAAATAAGTGTCTGGGCATACCACCACAACAGACAAGGTCACTTATTTGTGATGTCTAATTACATTATACGAATATAACACAACGCGATCTTGTGACTAAACTGAATTGCAGTCAGTGAAACCATTTTCAACATTTTAGTTTTTTGCATCTTTAAATTCAGTAAAAAAATATGTAAATTATAATTATGTGCTATAAATAATAGAAATACATTAAAGATGTTCATATAACATCAAAACAAATCCACTTACTAATTTAACAAAAAAATCATATACTCCTTCCTTTACGATTTATAGCGCTTATCTCGAAATTTTAGGTTTTCCGTTTTATAAGTCTCAATTTGATTGTTCTCCATCACATGTTCAGATTTCAAGGTGCATTAATTCATTGCTTGCAAAGATTAAGAGAAAATTGATCAATGCATGTACTTCATGCATGCCCCCCCCCCCCCCCCCCCCCCCCCCCCCCCCCCCCCCCCCCCCCCCCCCCCCCCCCCCCCCCCCCCCCCCCCCCCCCCCCCCCCCCCCCCCCCCCCCCCCCCCCCCCCCCCCCCCCCCCCCCCCCCCCCCCCCCCCCCCCCCCCCCCCCCCCCCCCCCCCCCCCCCCCCCCCCCCCCCCCCCCCCCCCCCCCCCCCCCCCCCCCCCCCCCCCCCCCCCCCCCCCCCCCCCCCCCCCCCCCCCCCCCCCCCCCCCCCCCCCCCCCCCCCCCCCCCCCCCCCCCCCCCCCCCCCCCCCCCCCCCCCCCCCCCCCCCCCCCCCCCCCCCCCCCCCCCCCCCCCCCCCCCCCCCCCCCCCCCCCCCCCCCCCCCCCCCCCCCCCCCCCCCCCCCCCCCCCCCCCCCCCCCCCCCCCCCCCCCCCCCCCCCCCCCCCCCCCCCCCCCCCCCCCCCCCCCCCCCCCCCCCCCCCCCCCCCCCCCCCCCCCCCCCCCCCCCCCCCCCCCCCCCCCCCCCCCCCCCCCCCCCCCCCCCCCCCCCCCCCCCCCCCCCCCCCCCCCCCCCCCCCCCCCCCCCCCCCCCCCCCCCCCCCCCCCCCCCCCCCCCCCCCCCCCCCCCCCCCCCCCCCCCCCCCCCCCCCCCCCCCCCCCCCCCCCCCCCCCCCCCCCCCCCCCCCCCCCCCCCCCCCCCCCCCCCCCCCCCCCCCCCCCCCCCCCCCCCCCCCCCCCCCCCCCCCCCCCCCCCCCCCCCCCCCCCCCCCCCCCCCCCCCCCCCCCCCCCCCCCCCCCCCCCCCCCCCCCCCCCCCCCCCCCCCCCCCCCCCCCCCCCCCCCCCCCCCCCCCCCCCCCCCCCCCCCCCCCCCCCCCCCCCCCCCCCCCCCCCCCCCCCCCCCCCCCCCCCCCCCCCCCCCCCCCCCCCCCCCCCCCCCCCCCCCCCCCCCCCCCCCCCCCCCCCCCCCCCCCCCCCCCCCCCCCCCCCCCCCCCCCCCCCCCCCCCCCCCCCCCCCCCCCCCCCCCCCCCCCCCCCCCCCCCCCCCCCCCCCCCCCCCCCCCCCCCCCCCCCCCCCCCCCCCCCCCCCCCCCCCCCCCCCCCCCCCCCCCCCCCCCCCCCCCCCCCCCCCCCCCCCCCCCCCCCCCCCCCCCCCCCCCCCCCCCCCCCCCCCCCCCCCCCCCCCCCCCCCCCCCCCCCCCCCCCCCCCCCCCCCCCCCCCCCCCCCCCCCCCCCCCCCCCCCCCCCCCCCCCCCCCCCCCCCCCCCCCCCCCCCCCCCCCCCCCCCCCCCCCCCCCCCCCCCCCCCCCCCCCCCCCCCCCCCCCCCCCCCCCCCCCCCCCCCCCCCCCCCCCCCCCCCCCCCCCCCCCCCCCCCCCCCCCCCCCCCCCCCCCCCCCCCCCCCCCCCCCCCCCCCCCCCCCCCCCCCCCCCCCCCCCCCCCCCCCCCCCCCCCCCCCCCCCCCCCCCCCCCCCCCCCCCCCCCCCCCCCCCCCCCCCCCCCCCCCCCCCCCCCCCCCCCCCCCCCCCCCCCCCCCCCCCCCCCCCCCCCCCCCCCCCCCCCCCCCCCCCCCCCCCCCCCCCCCCCCCCCCCCCCCCCCCCCCCCCCCCCCCCCCCCCCCCCCCCCCCCCCCCCCCCCCCCCCCCCCCCCCCCCCCCCCCCCCCCCCCCCCCCCCCCCCCCCCCCCCCCCCCCCCCCCCCCCCCCCCCCCCCCCCCCCCCCCCCCCCCCCCCCCCCCCCCCCCCCCCCCCCCCCCCCCCCCCCCCCCCCCCCCCCCCCCCCCCCCCCCCCCCCCCCCCCCCCCCCCCCCCCCCCCCCCCCCCCCCCCCCCCCCCCCCCCCCCCCCCCCCCCCCCCCCCCCCCCCCCCCCCCCCCCCCCCCCCCCCCCCCCCCCCCCCCCCCCCCCCCCCCCCCCCCCCCCCCCCCCCCCCCCCCCCCCCCCCCCCCCCCCCCCCCCCCCCCCCCCCCCCCCCCCCCCCCCCCCCCCCCCCCCCCCCCCCCCCCCCCCCCCCCCCCCCCCCCCCCCCCCCCCCCCCCCCCCCCCCCCCCCCCCCCCCCCCCCCCCCCCCCCCCCCCCCCCCCCCCCCCCCCCCCCCCCCCCCCCCCCCCCCCCCCCCCCCCCCCCCCCCCCCCCCCCCCCCCCCCCCCCCCCCCCCCCCCCCCCCCCCCCCCCCCCCAGATTGCCAAGTGTTTCGTAGAGATAATCATAAAATGGTCTTTACCGGTATTCGTAGAGGTGATCTTTACATTGTTGATTTCACTAAAAAGGCTCAACCTAGAAGTTGCTTAATTGCTAAATCTTCAAAAGGCTAGTTGTGGCATAGAAGGTTAGGTCATGTGGGCATGCGAAATCTTGATAAGCTTATTAAAGGTGATCATATCCTTGGAGTAAAAGATGTTATATTTGACAAGGATAGACTTTGTAGTGCTTGTCAAGCAGGAAAACAAGTTGGAGGAAGTCATCCCGTGAAGAACATTATGACCACGAGAAGACCGCTCGAGCTACTTCACATGGATCTCTTTGGTCCCAATGCCTACAAAAGTCTCGGTGGTAACTCATTTGGCCTAGTCATAGTTGATGATTTTTCAAGATTTACGTGGGTGTTCTTTCTTGATGATAAATCGCAGGTCCAAAAGATCTTCAAGAACTTCGCTAGGAAGGCCCAAAATCAATTTGAGGTGAAGATCAAGAAGGTTCGCAGTGACAACGGAACGGAGTTCAAGAACGCAAATGTGGATACCTTTCTTGATGAAGAAGGGACTTCACACGAGTTCTCAGCTACGTACACGCCTCAACAAAATGGAGTTGTTGAGAGGAAGAACCGGACTCTTATTGAGATGGCAAGAACGATGCTTGATGAGTACAAGACCCCAAAACACTTTTGGGCGGAAGCGGTTGAGACAACTTGTCATGCAACAAATCGCTTATATCTTCACAAGCTACTCGGCAAGACGGCATACGAGCTTCTCACCGGTAACAAACCCCAAGTTGGATACTTTCGAGTATTCGGCTCAAAGTGCTACATTCTAGATAAGCATCGTCGTTCTAAATTTGCTCCTAAATCTCATGAAGGTTTCCTACTTGGTTATGGCTCAAACTCTCACACTTACCGTGTCTACAATAATTTCACCCGAAAGGTTGAAGAGACGGTAGATGTGAAGTTTGATGAATCTAACGGCTCACAAGTAGAACAATTGCCAATTGATGTAGGAGACAAAGACCCTTCGGAAGCAATCCAAGACTTGTCTATTGGCAAGATCCGTCCAACGGAGGTGAAGGAGAGTATCTCGTCCGTCCAAGTGGAAGCTTCTACCTCACGACAAGGTGAACCAAGAGTTGATACGGAAGCATCCACAAGTGGGACACACCAAGATGAAGAAAACGAGGAAGTACACCAAGATGAACGTCAACAACCTCCTTCTCCACCACGACAAGAGAACGACAACGCCAACAATGAAGAAGGCCAAGAAGAAAGACAAGATGATGAAGAAGATGTTCCACCCTGAACCAAGCAAAAGCTCTCACGAGTTCGAGCAAGAGTCTCAAGAGACCATCCCGTCGAACAAATCTACAATGATATCCAAACCGGGAGAATCACTCGCTCTAAAACTCGTTTGGCTAACTTTTGTGAACATTATTCATTCATCTCTAGCATTGAACCTATGAAGGTTGAAGAAGCATTGGAAGATCCGGATTGGATAAACGCCATGCATGAAGAGCTACACAACTTCGAGAGAAATCAAGTGTGGACATTGGTCGAGAAGCCCGACAACAACCACAACATCATTGGTACCAAATGGGTGTTTTGCAACAAGCAAGATGAAGATGGACAAGTAGTTCGCAACAAAGCACGTCTCGTCGCCCAAGGCTACACTCAAGTCGAAGGTATGGACTACGGTGAGACATATGCCCCCGTTGCTAGACTTGAGTCCATCCGCATCTTACTTGCCTATGCTAATCACCATGATATCACCTTGTACCAAATGGACATTAAAAGTGCTTTTCTAAATGGTGAAATTGAGGAGGAAGTTTATGTTAAACAACCTCCCGGCTTTGTCAATCCTAAGAAACCCGATCATGTTTACAAACTTCACAAGCTCTTTATGGTCTTAAACAAGCTCCTAGAGCATGGTATAAATGCTTGAGCAAGTTCCTTATTGAAAAAAGGCTTTGAAATTGGTAAAATAGATTCTACTCTTTTTACTAAAAGGGTTAATGGTGAATTATTTGTGTGCCAAATTTATGTTGATGATATAATATTTGGTTTGACTAACCCTCATTTTAGTGAGAAGTTTGGAAAGCTAATGTCGAAGAAGTTTGAGATGTCTATGATGAGTGAACTCAAATTCTTTCTTGGTTTGCAAATCAAGCAAACTGAGGAAGGTACCTTTGTCTCTCAAACAAAGTACACCAAGGACTTATTCAAGAAGTTCAATATGCAAGAATGCAAAGGTATGAATACACCCATGCCTACTAGTGGACATCTTGATTTGACTAAGGACGGTGAACCGGTTGATCAAAAGGTTTACCGCCCTATGATTGGTTCATTACTATATCTATGTGCATCCCGTCCCGATATTATGCTAAGTGTGTGCATGTGTGCACGATATCAAGCGGCCCCTAAAGAATGTCATCTTAAGGCTGTGAAAAGGATAGTGAGATACTTAATACATACACCAAATTTTGGCATTTAGTATCCTAAGAGGTCTTCTTTTGATCTTGTTGGCTACTCCGATTCGGACTATGCCGGAGACAAGGTTGATGGAAAGTCCACTTCGGGTACTTGTCAATTTATTGGTAGATCTCTTGTGTCTTGGTCCTCCAAGAAACAAAACTCGGCATCCTTATCCACCGCCGAAGCGGAATACATTACCGCTGGATCATGTTGTGCTCAATTACTTTGGATGACCCAAACTCTTAAAGATTATGGGATATATGTGAAACATGTTCCATTGGTTTGTGATAATGAGAGTGCTATTAAGATTGCTCACAATCCCGTGCAACATTCTCGAACTAAGCATAATGAAGTTCATCATCATTTCATTCGAGATCATGTTGCTAAAGGGGACATTGATCTTAAGCATGTTCGTACCGATAAGCAATTGGTGGATATATTCACCAAACTGCTTGATGAGAAAGTCTTTTGCCGTTTGAGAGGTGAATTGAACATCATTGATGATTCAAACATGGAGTAGGAACTCCATTTGGATACATGCAAGGCATGAGCCTATGACTAATCCTTGACATTTCTTTCATGATACTATTCATATGTCTTGGATATACTTGCACCTGCTATCTAACCCTTGTAGGTACTTGGATGAATCTAAATCTATGAGATTGCAACTCACTCACATCTTGAGCAATCTGTACATCACCAAGTCTCTACAACATGGTGGTTGAAGACAAGGAAGCATGAAACTCTTCAACATATCCTTTGACAAATTCTATATATCAAATTTCATTTGGTATCAAATTTCATGATTGTCATTTTGGATACACAAGTGCTCTTCCTTGCAAAACTAACCCATGTAGGTAGATGAACTCACTTCCAAGTGGTGCTCCAAACTCTTGATAAGCTACATCAACCTTGAGCAACCCACACAAGTTCAACTACATGATCAAGATCAACACCACCACCCAAGGTATGTTATTCCATCTTAGAGAAGCTTTACCCCAGGATATGGGTCAAAGCAGCTCAACAAGATGTGAATACATCAAATGCTTAAACGAAAAATGGTAACCCCATTTTGAGCTTAAACGATGAGTATGACTTATGATCAAGTGATCTCACTTGACTCCTTAGTCAATATACTCTAACATAGTTGACTTTGTCACTGCCCATTTCTAGATGAAGTTCTCTAGTGTTTCTTCGAGTTTTTGCATTTGTCCTTTGCATATTTATTCCCCTTCTTCTATCAAAAAAAACTTCATCTAGATTTTCTTTTATCTGTTTTGTTCTGCATTTTCTGCATCCAATTCTTTGCAAATCCTTCAGTTAATTCCTTGCAAATCCTCGTGAGACCTTATTTGCCTAGTGAGCTGAGGTGACAAGTGTTCTCTCTGTGTTGAACTCGGTCACACCGGTCTGTTGTTTTCGGTCAAACCGAACCATTTCGGTACCACCGACCCCCCCCCCCCCCCCCCCCCCCCCCCCCCCCCCCCCCCCCCCCCCCCCCCCCCCCCCCCCCCCCCCCCCCCCCCCCCCCCCCCCCCCCCCCCCCCCCCCCCCCCCCCCCCCCCCCCCCCCCCCCCCCCCCCCCCCCCCCCCCCCCCCCCCCCCCCCCCCCCCCCCCCCCCCCCCCCCCCCCCCCCCCCCCCCCCCCCCCCCCCCCCCCCCCCCCCCCCCCCCCCCCCCCCCCCCCCCCCCCCCCCCCCCCCCCCCCCCCCCCCCCCCCCCCCCCCCCCCCCCCCCCCCCCCCCCCCCCCCCCCCCCCCCCCCCCCCCCCCCCCCCCCCCCCCCCCCCCCCCCCCCCCCCCCCCCCCCCCCCCCCCCCCCCCCCCCCCCCCCCCCCCCCCCCCCCCCCCCCCCCCCCCCCCCCCCCCCCCCCCCCCCCCCCCCCCCCCCCCCCCCCCCCCCCCCCCCCCCCCCCCCCCCCCCCCCCCCCCCCCCCCCCCCCCCCCCCCCCCCCCCCCCCCCCCCCCCCCCCCCCCCCCCCCCCCCCCCCCCCCCCCCCCCCCCCCCCCCCCCCCCCCCCCCCCCCCCCCCCCCCCCCCCCCCCCCCCCCCCCCCCCCCCCCCCCCCCCCCCCCCCCCCCCCCCCCCCCCCCCCCCCCCCCCCCCCCCCCCCCCCCCCCCCCCCCCCCCCCCCCCCCCCCCCCCCCCCCCCCCCCCCCCCCCCCCCCCCCCCCCCCCCCCCCCCCCCCCCCCCCCCCCCCCCCCCCCCCCCCCCCCCCCCCCCCCCCCCCCCCCCCCCCCCCCCCCCCCCCCCCCCCCCCCCCCCCCCCCCCCCCCCCCCCCCCCCCCCCCCCCCCCCCCCCCCCCCCCCCCCCCCCCCCCCCCCCCCCCCACCACTTTCTCACATCCACATATGTCCCAAACCAAAAGTCAAACTCGGCCCCACCGATTCTTTCTATCCGGCGCCATCGAGTTTTCTTGACATAGCCACTGCCAGAAACCCTAATCAATTCGGTCTCACCGATGAGATCTCGGTCTCACCGAGATGGGCTTGCAAACTCTCTGTTGCCTATTGCAATAATTTCGGTCTCACCGAGATATGCAATCGGCCTCACCGAGTTTGCTTGGCCAACTCTCTGTTTCGCTTATTACCCAAATCGGTCCCACCGAGTTTGTGTAATCGGTCAAACCGAGATGAGGCTTTACCCTAACCCTAGCACATAGGTCCTACTGAGTTGATCATATCGGTCCCACCGAAATGCCTAACGGTCACATTATGAACTAAATCGGTCTGACCGAGTTTTCTGATTCGGTCCCACCGAGTTTGGTAAATTGTGTGTAACGGTTAGATTTTGTGTGGAGGCTATATATACCCCTCCATCCACTCTTTATTCGTAGAGAGAGCCATCAGAACATGCCTACACTTCCAACATACATTTTCTGAGAGAGAACCACCTAGACTTGTGTTGAGGTCAAGATATTCCATTCCAACCACATAAATCTTGATCTCTAGCCTTCCCCAAGTTGCTTTCCACTCAAATCATCTTTCCACCAAATCCAATCCTATGAGAGAGAGTTGAGTATTGGGGAGACTATCATTTGAAGCACAAGAGCAAGGAGTTCATCATCAACACACCGTCTATTACCTTTTGGAGAGTGGTGTCTCCTAGACTGGTTAGGTGTCACTTGGGAGCCTCCGTCAAGATTGTGGAGTTGAACCAAGGAGTTTGTACGGGCAAGGAGATCGCCTACTTCATGAAGATCTACCCTAGTGAGGCAAGTCCTTCGTGGGCGATGGCCATGGTGGGATAGACAAGATTGCTTTTTCGTGGACCCTTCGTGGGTGGAGCCCTTCGTGGACTCGCGCAACCGTTACTCTTCGTGGGTTGAAGTCTCCATCAACGTGGATGTACGATAGCACCACCTATCGGAACCACAGATAAAAAATCTCCATGTCTCCAATTGCGTTTGCACACTCCAATCCCATCCCTTTACATTCTAGCAAATTGCATGCTTTACTTTCCGCTGCTCATATACTCTTGTCATGCTTGCTTGATATGTATTGTGAATGTTTAAACATGTGCTAGAACTCCACCTCAACTCAAAGAATTTAAAAACTGCCACTTTTCTTGCTTAGAGTCTATTCACCCCCCTCTAGACACCTCTTCACGATCCTTTCACCCGTCGGCCTGCAGCCGTTTGATCGAGCGTGCGGGAACCATCCGATTCCCCCTCTCCCACATCATCAGTGTCTTCCTCCCCTTCAGATCTGTTGCGCGCGGTGCCCCGGCCTCGGCCACCGTGTGCGTGTGCTCCGGCGAGACATGAAAGCACCCGCGTCCTCTCCCCCGTCGCCGCTGCTCATCGCAGCACCCCGCGCCCTCTCCCCTCGCCGTTCGCCGCTCGTCGTCGCCGCCGCTCATGCGCGCACATAATTGTCTCTGGTTGAAGCTTTCTTAACCTCCGGTTGAAACTTTTCCTCGCCGGTTGAAGCCTTTTCCGCCGCTGCCGCTTGCCCCTTCGCCGGTGCTGCCCATCCCCTCACCCCTTTCCCCTCTCCCTCACCTCCACTCCAGAATCAATGGCGACACCCCCATGGTTCGCATTCAAAACATGAAAAAAAAAGAATGGACATTGTTGCAGCAAAAATAAAAATGCCGGTTGCAGCAAAAATTGAAGCTCGTTCCAGCAAACCAAAAGGCCGGTGGTAGCAAAACTTTAAAAAATTTGGCGTTGTCCCAACAAAACCAAAAAATCGATGGTAGCAAAAAACATTGATGGTTCCGGCAAAAAATATTATGGTGGTAGCAGAAATGAAAATTGGGCGTGGTTCAAACAAAACCAAAAAAATCGATGGTAGCAAAAGTTATTGATGGTTCCAGCAAAACAAATTACGGTGGTAGCAAAATTAGGCGCTGGTCCAAGCATCTGGTCGCCGCGGTTGTAGGACTGGTTCGGTTGCGGTCACCCACCCCGTTGTCTGCCCACGGACATGGTCACCGACCTGTCGCAGCTCCTCCATCCACCGGTTGCAGCTCCCGGCGAGGCCGGTTGCAACTCTTCCCGTCCACCAGGTGTAGCTCCACCGCGTACTTCCTCCTCCGTCCACCGCCGACCCGTGGTCCCCCCCCCCCCCCCCCCCCCCCCCCCCCCCCCCCCCCCCCCCCCCCCCCCCCCCCCCCCCCCCCCCCCCCCCCCCCCCCCCCCCCCCCCCCCCCCCCCCCCCCCCCCCCCCCCCCCCCCCCCCCCCCCCCCCCCCCCCCCCCCCCCCCCCCCCCCCCCCCCCCCCCCCCCCCCCCCCCCCCCCCCCCCCCCCCCCCCCCCCCCCCCCCCCCCCCCCCCCCCCCCCCCCCCCCCCCCCCCCCCCCCCCCCCCCCCCCCCCCCCCCCCCCCCCCCCCCCCCCCCCCCCCCCCCCCCCCCCCCCCCCCCCCCCCCCCCCCCCCCCCCCCCCCCCCCCCCCCCCCCCCCCCCCCCCCCCCCCCCCCCCCCCCCCCCCCCCCCCCCCCCCCCCCCCCCCCCCCCCCCCCCCCCCCCCCCCCCCCCTTGGGGGGCATCCGTCCGAGGCGCAGTGGAGCAATCGACGGGAGCCCTTGCGGTAATTGCTCGGATTCGAATTCCAGATCTTTTCGGAGTTTCTACGGCAACAATCCTCGCTGGATCCGGACTCCCTTCTTCTAATCGGATCACAGGTGAGGCCTCGGCTCGTTTGGATATAAGTGAGCCAGCCCTCGGTGTGCTTCTTCTCAGATTAGATACAAGCCAAGTCCAATTGGTTTGCCGCTGAAGCAACTCTTCTCCAACAAGACCTGCTTTTGCAATTGCTCCAATGGAGGTCTGTAGCGTAGCCAGGATAACGAGCTTTGCACAATTTGGCCTGAAAATTTTGCCTAAGCTCCTGGCTCTTTCTCCCGGTTCATTGGGGAAATTCAGAAAGGTCTCACCAGCGATGGAAACTGAAACTGTGTTGAGAAAACTGCCGGAGCTGCTGCAGGATGTATTGAGAAAGGTCTCACCACCCATGGAAACTGAAACTGTGGTGAGAAATTTGCCGGAGCTGCCGCAGGATGTATTGATGGACATATTTTCACTCCTGGAGATACCTGACCTCATGCGTGCGGCCGCTGTCAGCTCCTCCTGGCGCTCCGCGTATACCAGCATCTGCAGCCAGCTTGAGCAGTACAAACGGCCTCAGACGCCTTGCCTCCTCTACACCTCTGAATCTGCTGGTGAGAACGTAGCTTGTCTCTACAGCCTCGCGGAGAAGAGGGTCTACAATTTAACTCTCCCGGATCCACCCATCCGCAGCAGGTATCTTCTTGGGTCATCGCATGGTTGGCTAGTTACCGCGGATGACAAGTCTGAGCTACACCTTATCAATCCGATCACTGGCCAACAGATTGCTCTCCCGTCGGTGGTCACCATTGGTTATGTAGAGCCAATCTTTGACAATGCAGGCACAGTTATTATGTATAAATTACGACAGCAACTTTACGATCCGGACTTAGACCCCGAAATGGTTGGTCCCAAAATGTTCCCCCATGCTCCCGACAAGCTTCGTGACCATGTCTACATCAGGGTATTTATCTTTCTGGATCCGTCCACAGGAAGCTACATTGTGGTTCTCATCCATGGTCCAAGATGTCAGCTTTCGTTTGCAAGGGTAGGAGATTGTAAGTGGACCTTGCTGACGCCGGATTGGGACTATGATCAATGCATCTACATGGATGGTCTATTGTATGCATCCACAAGAGCCGGAAGAATGGATGCTTTTGACATCACTGGTCCTACCGCCACGAGGAATATAATTGCAGATGAGATTGCCATTTACAGTTCTGAGTACAGGGGGGAATTCTACCTTCTTCAGGCTCCATGGGGTGATCTGCTGCAAGTTTGCAGGAAGGCTGAACTCATAGATGCGGGCTATGAGGAGCTCATAGTTAAAACTAATAAAGTCTTGTTACACAAAGTCGATATGGAAGCACAAGAGCTTGTGGAAATAAATAGCTTGCATCATAACGTGTTGTTTCTTGGGCGTAACCAGTCTATATGCCTTATTGCTGAAGAATATCCGCAACTGAAGGCAAATTGTGTCTATTTCGCAGATGATGAGCAACATAATTGGATGTATAAGACGAATCCCCGGGATATAGGTGTTCTCAACCTTGAAGATGATAGTAGGGAGGAAATTGTGTCCCCGCTTTGGTCCAGCTGGCCAAGTCCCATATGGATAACACCCAGTCTTACAGTGATGAACCTGTCATTGTACAAATAGGTAGCTTTTTTTAATTATGTACCTTGATTATGGGGTCTGTCGACCAAATTTGCCACTCTTTTGCGGGCAGATGCTATGACAACGGAAGCATGTTCCGTTTATCTCTTTTTTCCATACATTGTTTGCTGTATCTGATGAAACTATGGCCGAAAAATAAATATTAGGAATGGAAATGGTGCTCTACAACAATTCCGTTTTCTGTTCTCACATTTCTTTCCTATTCACATGCATATTCTGGCTGAATATTGTTTGTTTGATACCCCCCCCCCCCCCCCCTATAACTGAAAGTACAATTTGCGTACTCTCGGAAAAAAAAAACCGGAAGTACAAGCCACGTAGTAACCGTCCAGTAGCATGGTCTATTATTTTCTTCTGTATGATATACTATGTATTTCTGATGCTTTCATTGTGTCTGTATCATTTATTTAATTGGAATGTTCTTCATTAACTAGCCATTGAAGGTGACATCATTTTCTGATTATTATCGGCACATGTTGTCAGTGGAATTGCTTATCCCTGTCCATGGTTCAAGATAACTGAAGATTTTATTTGAATGGTATAAGTAAATTACACTCTTCTCATGGGCTACTTGATACGGTTCTTTCATGATTTGGCAAGCATTTCGGCTGAGTTACTTTGAAAAAGAGGAAGATTGCCACTCGAAACAGTTTAGAATCTTTAATTTACACCGAACGGTACTGTGGTCGGCATGTTTGTCGGCATACTCATGGAACCATCACGGTTTCCTTATGAGGTGAAGACGTATTAGCCGTACAGCGTGCCTCTGGTATGTACCCCCTCCCGAACAACCTGAACTCCACAGCTTCTTATGTAGGTATGATTACCAGTGCTAATTCACTATTTATTTAGCTGGTGTATTTTTGTTATCCTTGTATATAATGCAATTTTATGTTCCCTGTAAGGCATGTGCATGTCTTGGCAAATTGTAGCATAGGACATAAGCATAAACACTTGCGCAACTGGTGGAACAACTCCAAATGTTTTCCCTTCAAATTAGCCCAGAAACTAATTTTATGCAATTCTTAGTATTACCTTCACAATTTTATTGATCCACTGGTTTTCGTTTGAGACTTTAAGACTTTGTTGAACCTATTTGTTTATTTAATAAGTTGGCCGTATGCATCGTTCTGATGCAGAAACCGGGGAGTCCCCCTTTTCGAAAAAAAGAAAAAAAAAGTGTATAATGGAAAGCTCCAGATTTCAAAGGTATCTTAATGGTAGAGAAGAATCTGTTAATCGGTGAGAGGGAATTGCAGAACCCTGAAGCGACAGTCATCAAGCCAATCTCATGCTCAATGGGGAACCAATATTCCACTACAATTTCAAGTTGGCGTAGTCTGCCAAAAAATAGGAAAAAAACTGTTGGCGCCAGATTCCAAGGCGCTTAGCCAGCTATGAATCTGATCTCACGTTGAGGTTGAACAAGGGGCCACGACAGTCAAACATCAACCCATGCCTCGCATTGTAGGTAATCTATATCTTAAAATTGAAATCTACAGGGATCACAACTAATGATCTGAATGATCATTTCTCGGGAATGATGGTTTGGTTCGACCTGACTTTTGTATGGGACATCTGAATATCATAATGTACGCTAGTGAAAAAGTACCCCTGCTTATGAATCAACGTGATTGCTTTGACGTGGGTTTACACAATTCATATCTTCTGCTGTTGAGTACTCCCTCCATTTTTGTATACAAGGCCACAAACCCATATTACAGGTACCAAGGCAAAAGTTAATGTCTTCTAAGTCATTGTTGCAAGTCCGCTTGTCTCCTTGTTTGCCGTGTAAAATTAATGTGTATTCTTCTCTTTCATGCACATCAATCCAATGCTCCCACTCCCGCATGCATGTAAGGGATAATTAATGTCCTCCTTTACTAGTACTACGAGGTAAACACCATTAATATTGCATCGATTAGTGTTAGTGGCCTTGTATATATGCAAATTGTTATTTTGATAGTGGCCTTGTATATAAAAATGGAGGGAGTATGTGTTTTGTACTGCACGTGTATTGGAGTTGTGGCCCACCTCCTAGTCTTGTATAGTTGAGGTAGAGGCCTTCCATTGTATTATATATGCGTGCACCAGCACCCCAATCAATACATCGTATTGCAAATTATCTGTCTACATGGTATCATCCGCTCCGGTCTAACCCTAGGGTCAGCCGCCGCCGCAGCCGCCGCCGCGCCTCCCCGCGCCGCCGCCACGCCCCTCCACCTACTAACCCGCGCCACCGCTGCCAGTGCTTTGCTTCCGCACCCCGCGCGCCTCGTGCCGCTTCTTTCGTCAGCCGCGACCGCAGCCGCCGCGTTGACCCATCGCTCGCTAGCCACGCGCGCCTCGTGCCGCTCCTTCGCTCCCGCTAGCCAGCCGCCCCCACGCTGCTCTTCCATCTCGCGCCGCCGCTCCGCCAGCCGCCGCGCCATCTCCCGCTGCAGTCGCGCCCCGCCGCTGCTGCTACCTCCACTCCCAACCCTAACCCTAGTCGCTATCCCGCACGCCGCCGCCATGTCGTGGCCCTCCTCCCCCGGCTCCTCCACCATTCACTCGTCCAAGCCGTTCGCTGGTCCCGAGCCCTCCGCCGCCGCCATCCGTGACCTCAATATTGAGGCCCGGGTCCCTATCCGTCTCGACAGCTCCAGCATGTTGTACTACGCGTGGAAGACCTACTTCAACCTCGTCTTCCGCGAGTACTATCTCACCGAGCATATCGACGGTTCCGTGGACAGCGCGTACATGCGCGGCGACCCGGAGTGGTCCGCCATCGAGGCCACGATCATCCGTTGGTTCTACCAGACGGTCTCGAAGGACATCTTCCACACGGTTGTCGCCGAGGACGACGACGCCTGCACCGTGTGGGCCAAGATCAACGCGCTCTTCACCGACAACAAACTCCAATGCCTTGTTTTCTTGCAGCAGGAGTTCTTCGGCTGTCACCAGGACAACTCCACCATCGACGAGTACTGCATGAGGCTCAAGATGCTCGCCGACGAGCTTCGTGACATCGGCGCTAAGGTCTCTGACGACCTCATGCTGAGCACCCTCACCGCGGGCTTAATGAGGACTTCGGCAACGCGGCGTCCAACCTTGCCCTGCTGCCGCAACCCACCTTCCAGCGCGTCGTCGCGTACCTCAAACTTGAGGAGCGCCGGATGACGAAGCTGAAGCAGCGGGTCCAGCACACCGCTCTCGCCGCCGGTACCACCCGCGGCGGCCCTGCTCCTCCGGCCGCCCCCCGCCAGTCCACGCCGCCAGCACCCGCCGGCTACTACCCACTGCCGCCCGCTCCGACCGCGCCCCCAGCGCCTCCCCAGCAGCCGCAAGGTGGCGGGGGCCGGCGCAACCGGCGGGGTGGCGGGGGCCACCGCCAGCAGCAGCTGCAGCAGCAGGCCCAGGGCACAGGGGGGCGCCCCACTTCCAGCAGCCGCCTCCTCCGTGGGCCGCCGGGCAGAACCAGTGGACGGGCGTCGTCCACGCCTATCACATGCCCGTCCCGCGGGCTCCTGCACCGGGTCTCCTTGGCCCGCGTCCAGCGGGCCACCAGGCGTTCGTCGCTGCCCCTACCAGCCCTACGGTGCCCCGCTCGCGCCGCCACCCCTCGGTGGTTACGGCGCGCCCACCCAGGCGCCGCCCTATGGAGACCAGCTGCCGCCGCCGGCACCTGCACCGTGGGACCCTGCCCTCCTGGCCGCCCTACACTCGGCGCCGTCGCCGAGCAACTATGGCGGTGGAGGCGACTAGTACATGGACTCGGGTGCTACTGCGCACATGACAGCTCATCCCGGTAACCTTTCCTCCTCCACTCCAGTTCACACTCCCACTCGCATCACTGTTGGCAACGGTTCCTCTTTACCTATCACCCATGTCGGTAGCACTAGTTTTCCTTCCAGTTCCACACCTATCACTATGTCTAACGTTCTTGTTTCACCTGACTTAGTCACTAGCTTAGTCTCTGTTCGTCGTCTTACTCGTGAGAATCCTCTTACTGCTGAATTTGACGGTGTTGGTTTTTCTGTGAAGGACGCCCGTACCCGGATGGTGCTTCACCGATGTGATAGCCCTGACGAGCTTTATCCCGTGCACGCCGGCGCCTCCACTCCCACACCCGTCGCTCTCTCCGCCGGCGTCGACCTTTGGCATGCTCGCTTGGGCCACCCCAACCCCGCCGTTTTGCGTCAGATCCTTAGGAGTTTTTCTTTCTCATGTAATAAGCTCGACGAGCATACTTGTGAGGCTTGTCGTTTGGGCAAGCACGTGCGTCTTCCCTTTAGTGCGTCTACTTCAGTTTCCACTTTTCCGTTTCAGTTGATTCATAGTGATGTTTGGACGTCTCCCGTTGCGAGTAACATGGGCTATCTATAATATTTGGTGATTTTAGATGATTATTCTCATTATGTGTGGACTTTTCCTCTTCGTCGTAAATCCGATGCTTTAGCCACACTCACCGCCTTTTATTCCTACGTCACCACTCAGTTCGGTCGCCCCATACTTGCACTCCAAACTGATAACGGAAAAGAGTTTGACAACGTCGCTCTTCGCTCACTTCTCGCCTCTCACGGCACCACCTTCCGTCTGACTTGCCCCTACACTTCACAGCAGAACGGCCGCGCCGAGCGCATTCTCCGCACTCTTAATGACTGCGTTCGCACGTTGCTCTTTCACGCTAACGTGCCCGCTCGGCTCTGGCCCGATGCCCTCGCCACCGCCTCTCTCTTAGTCAACATTCGTCTGTGTCGTCCCCGGTGGAACTACGCCCCTCACCACCTTCTTTTCGGTACACCACCGTCCTATGATGGTCTTTGCATATTTGGGTGTCTATGTTATCCTAGCACCGCGTCTACCACGCCACACAAGCTTGCACCTCGCTCTGTCCCATGCATCTTCCTTGGCTACCCTCCCAACACCCCCCCCCCCCCCCCCCCCCCCCCCCCCCCCCCCCCCCCCCCCCCCCCCCCCCCCCCCCCCCCCCCCCCCCCCCCCCCCCCCCCCCCCCCCCCCCCCCCCCCCCCCCCCCCCCCCCCCCCCCCCCCCCCCCCCCCCCCCCCCCCCCCCCCCCCCCCCCCCCCCCCCCCCCCCCCCCCCCCCCCCCCCCCCCCCCCCCCCCCCCCCCCCCCCCCCTAGCAAATTCTGAAGATAAATGTGACATAGAGTCACGACCCGGATGTCGCCCTCGTCGGCCCGGTCACCTGTGCCCGTGCAGGGGTGCATCGGCCGAGCACGCGCTACTCCTCCGACGAGTAGGCCGACCTCGTGGCCTACTCGGATGCCGACTGGGCTGGCTGCCCCGACACGCGACGCTCTACGTCAGGCTACTGCGTCTACCTTGGGCCCTCGTTGATCTCCTGGTCATCGAAGCGGCAGCCCACGGCCTCCCGCTCCAGCGCCGAGGCAGAGTATCGCGCCGTGGCTAATGCCGTGGCCGAATGCTCTTGGATACGTCAGCTGCTCCAGGAGTTGCTTTGTGATGTTCACAAGGCCACTCTTGTCTACTGCGATAACGTCAGCGCGGTTTACCTCTCCGCCAACCCGGTGCACCATCGACGGACGAAGCATATTGAGCTCGATATTCACTTCGTGCGCGAACAGGTTGCCCTTGGACGTGTTCGGGTTCTCCACGTGCCGACGACGCAACAGTTTGCTGATGTGATGACTAAGGGATTGCCTACTCCCGTCTTCGAGGAGTTTCGGTCCAGTCTCTGTGTCTCCGGCGACGCTTTGACTGCGGGGGGTGTTGAGTATGTATTTTGTACTGCACGTGTATTGGAGTTGTGGCCCACCTCCTAGTCTTGTATAGTTGAGGTAGAGGCCTTTCCTTGTATTATATATGCGTGCACCAGCACCCCAATCAATACATCGTATTGCAAATTATCTGTCTACATCTGCGATCTTGTAAAACAGCCTCCTTATACTTGGACTAACAAGAGGTTTTCAGCACTTATAAAAGATTGGATAGATGTCTAGTAAATATTGAATCGTGTGCTGTTCATCGAAATACTACACTCTATAATAGTATAATTTTTTTTATCGATTCCCACTTAGACATGACATGGGGCATTGTGCAGGTTCAAGCCACATATGCGCAGAATTTGCTCTACCAAGAACGCTTATGCCTTGGTGATACAGGTGTATGAAAGATGTTGAGCATCAGCAGTAACAAATCTCTTAGATCTTGATGATGCTGTTGGGGAAAACAAGCGAATACTATAAACGAGAATTGGTTTGAGGGAAGACGCCTCTCAAGGGGCGATCGGCTCATATATTTATAGCAAGATTACAAGTCTTGGAGACCAAGAAAGGAACCTATACGCGTATATGTACAACCGTATACAAACGGGAATACGCGATGTTAGCTATACAAAGCCATACTTTAACATCCCCCCGCAGTTTGTGCGTCGGTCGAACGCATAAACTGTACCGAAAATCCTCGAAGAGGTGTGACGGCAAACCCTTCGTCATGATATCGGCAAACTGCTGTGAAGATGGCACGTGAAGAACCCGAATCTGACCGAGAGACACCTTCTCACGAACGAAGTGGATGTCGATCTCGATGTGCTTCGTGCGACGATGCTGGACCGGGTTACAGGCCATGTAAACAGCGCTGACGTTATCACAGAAGACAACTGTCGCTGACGGAAGGGGACGATGAAGCTCAAGAAGAAGCTGACGAAGCCAACAACACTCGGCCACAGCATGAGCCACCGCTCTGTACTCCGCCTCGGCACTGGAGCGAGACACCGTGGCCTGGCGTTTGGAGGACCAGGACACCAGGTTGTCTCCGAGATAGACACAGTACCCAGATGTTGAGCGTCGTGTGTCGGGGCAGCCGGCCCAATCCGCATCGGAGTAGGCGGTGAGCGAGGTGGCTGGCGTGGAGTGGAGCTGAAGACCGAGGTCAAGGGTGCCACGAACGTAGCGGAGGATCCGCTTGACGAGGTTGAGATGGGGCTCCCGAGGGGCGTGCATGTAGAGGCACGCCTGCTGGACTGCATGAGCAATGTCGGGACGGGTGAGCGTCAGGTTCTGAAGCGCCCCGGCAAAACTCCGGTACTCAGTAGCATCGGTGACGAGTGGTCCCTCATCGGCAGAGAGCTTGCAACGTGTGTCGATGGGCGTCACACACGGGTTGCAGTCCATCATACCAGCGCGCTGAAGAAGGTCGATGGCGTACTGGCGCTGTGAGAGAATCATCCCCGAAGTAGAGCGGGAAACCGAGATCCCGAGGAAGTATGACAAGTCCCCGAGATCGGTCATGGAGAACTCACGGTGGAGCTGGTCGGTGATGTGTTGGAGAAGCCCGGCGCTGGAGGCGGTGAGGATGATGTCGTCAACGTAGAGGAGTAGGTAGGCCATCTCTGTACCGCGCCGAAGCACGAAGAGAGACACGTCACTCTGAGACGCCACGAACCCAAGGCGATGAGCATGATGAGCGAACCGCTGGTACCATGCGCGGGGCGCCTGCTTAAGTCCATAGAGAGACTTATGAAGCAGGCAGACGTGCTGGGGGCGTGTAGGGTCGATGAAGCCGGGTGGCTGCTCACAATGAACCACCTCATCAAGATCGCCATGAAGGAAGGCGTTCTTGACATCCAGCTGATGAACCGGCCAGGCGTGGGAGACGGCAATGCTGAGTACAACGCGGATCGTAGCCGGTTTGACAACAGGACTGAACGTCTCGTCGTAGTCAATACCAGGCTGCTGAGAGAATCCACGTACGACCCACCTGGCCTTGTACCGAGCAAGACCGCCATCAGCGCCAAACTTGTGCTTGAAGATCCATTTGCCTGAAACAACATTAGCACCAACCGGGCGAGGAACCAGAGACCAAGTGCGGTTCTGAATGATGGCATCGTACTCCTCGGACATGGCGGCACGCCAAAGAGGGTCCTGAAGAGCGGAGCGATAGGTTTTGGGGATAGGAGAGATGAGGGAGTGTTTGGCCGAGAGATTAAGTTTGTCAATCGGCTGGACGATGCCACGCTTGGCACACGTGAGCATGGTGTGGGTGTTGATGGCGGGAGCGGTGCTGCTACGAGAGCGACGAGGAGGGGGAGGGGGTGGCGGTGGTGGTGGGGAAGGAGAAGGGGACCGGCCGGGTGACGCGGGTGGAGTCGGCGCAGGTGAGGCGGGTGCGTCGCGGATGGGCGTGGGCGGCGCGGAGGCCGAGCCATGCATAGCGGGCTGGGCCGATGAGGCCGGCGCCATGCTGGGCTGGCCTGCCAAGGGTGTGATGACCGCGGGAGCCGGGTGCGTGGCGGCCAGGTCGAGGAGGAAGTCTAGGTCATCCGGAGAAGAATCAGTGCGATTCGTGGCGAACGGAAAAGTGTGTTCGTCAAAGATGACGTGGCGAGAGATGATGACGCGGCGGGTGGATAAGTCGAGGCATCTATAGCCGCGGTGCGAGGTGGGGTAGCCGAGGAACACGCACGCGGTGGAGCGCGGAGCGAGTTTGTGAGGTGCCGTGGCGGATTGATTTGGGTAGCACAAACACCCGAAGACACGAAGATCGGAGAAGGAGGGTTTTTGTTGGTAGAGAAGGGTATATGGGATACGGAAGTGCAAGGCTTGGCTGGGGCGGCGATTTAGTAGGAAGGTGGCGACAGCGAGAGCCTCGGCCCAGTAGGGAGGAGGCATGTAAGCCTAGAAGAGGAGGGTGCGAGTGATGTCGTTAAGTGTGCGAATAGCACGCTCAGCCTTGCCGTTTTGAGGAGAAGTGTACGGGCAAGACATACGTAGGTGAATGCCGTGGCGGGCAAGGAACTCGACAAAGGTGGAGTTAACTAACTCAGTGCCATTGTCGGTTTGGAAGGACACGACCGGGAGATTGAATTGTGTGCGTGCGTATGCTACAAAGTTAATGAGGATATCACATGTGTCGGATTTCCGACGGAGTGGGAAGGTCCACATAAAATGAGAAAAATCATCGACAATAACCAAGTAATATTTGAAGCCAGAGTTGCTGGCGACAGGCGATGTCCACAAATCACAATGAAGCAATTGGAACGGAACGACACAAACTGTAGATGATCTAGAAAACGGTAGACGCACGTGCTTGCCAAGTTGGCATGCATGACACACTTGAGTGCTTTTATTACATGGAATAGCAAATTCTGAAGATAAATGTGACATAGAGTCACGACCCGGATGTCCTAAGCGACGATGCCATAGCTCCGATGCGGTGGTGGTGGCGACGAGTCCAAACGGCGAGGTGGTGGTGTTGGTGTTGGCGAAGAACTCGTAGAGTGGGCCGGGGCTACTGCAGCGAATAATCTCGCGCCGAGTGTGAAGATCCTTAATAGAAAAACCACACGGGTCATATTCAACAGAAACTGAGTTATCAATGGTAAACTGACGAGTAGAAAGAAGATTTTTGATGATATCTGGAACAACTAGAACATTGTTAAGGTGGAAAGTGTGGCTAGGTGTGCGGAGAGTAACGTGGCCGGTGGCGGTGATGGGAAGTGGATCGCCATTGCCAACGGTGACACGAAGAGAAGGAGGAGGATGGGAGGGGGTGGAGAGTATACCAGGGTCGGAGACCATGTGCGAAGTTGCGCCGGAGTCCATAACCCATGCGCCTGGTGTGGAAGGGCCGGCGGCTGGAGGGCCGGCAGTGGCGTTTAGGGCGGCGACGAGGGCGGAGCAGTCCCATGCCGGGCCGGGGGTGTAGGGCACCGCGGGTGGGGGCGGGTTAGTGCCCCAGGCCTGGCCGTGCAGCGGTGCCAGTTGGGTCGTGTAAGCGACCTGACCTGGGGGCACCCAGGTAGACTGACGGGGCGGTGGCGCTGGAGAGGCAGACCGCGGGGCCGGCCCGAGGAGACCAGCGCCCCCGGCAGGGGGAACCGGCGCGGCGTAACGGCGCCAGGCGGGCTGCATCTGCTGGGTCTGGCCGGTGTACGGATTGAAGCAAATCCACGGGCTGGGTGCCGCGGGGGCCGGGGTGAGTGGTGTTGGAGTTGGCTGCACCCCCGCCGGCGTTCTTCTTCTTCTTCTTCGACCAGCGGCCGCCGTTGCCGCCCGAGTTGCCGTGGCCGCCCGGGTTGCCGCCGGTGGAGGACCCGGCGGTGTTGCCGTAGAGAGCGACTTGAGACGACACGGAGCCACCGGCGGCGTTGGCGAGCTGGTTCTCGCGCAGAAGGAGGATGGAGCGCGTCTGCAGGAAGGTGGGAGCCGGAACTTGCATCGTGACGAGGGTCGTGATGTCGGAGAAACGCGGGTTCAGGCCCCGAAGGCAGGTGAGGACCAAGGTCTGGTCGGTCACGGGCTGCCCCACGTCCGCCAGCGCGTCGGAGAGGGCCTTCAGGCGGTGGCAGTAGGCGGTGATGGTGAGGTCGCCTTGGACGAGGGCCCGGAACTGTGCCTCGAGGTAGACGGCCCGGGTGAGCTGATTGTCGAGGAAGAGGTTCCGGATCAGCGCGTAGGCGTCATACGCGGTCTGATCTTGAGCCATGATGGTGTCCAGGATGTCGTCGCTGATGGAGCTGTAGAGCCACGAGCGGACGACGTAGTCCTGGCGCTGCCACTCGGCCGTGCGAGCGTCCGGCGGCGTGACGGCGGAGATGTGATCCATGAGCTCATACTTGCCGAGGAGGACGGTGATGAGCATGCGCCACTTGGCGTAGTTGGACTGCTGCAGGTCGAGGACGACGGGGACGTGCGTCTTGACGCTGGCCACATGGACGGCCTGAGAGGCCGGCGACGTGAGGGCGGGTGATGCGGCGGCGGCGGTGGAGTTGGTGAGGGCCCCGGACGTCTGCGCCCCGAGCATGGACGACGAGGATGCGGAGGTGGACATGGCGGCGATCTGGGAGGGGAGGCGGAACCGCGGCGGCGCCTAGGGTTTGGGGCGGCGGCGGTTGGGGTTGAAGCGGCGGAAGCTAGGGTTTAGGAAAGGAAGTCTGATACCATATAAACGAGAATTGGTTTGAGGGAAGACGCCTCTCAAGGGGCGATCGGCTCATATATTTATAGCAAGATTACAAGTCTTGGAGACCAAGAAAGGAACCTATACGCGTATATGTACAACCATATACAAACGGGAATACGCGATGTTAGCTATACAAAGTCATACTTTAACAAATACACTGGCATGGTGTGTCTATACCACTACCAGAAATGGCGTGTCTTTTCTAACTGCAAGCGTAGGCAAGCTGTTGCATGTGCCAAATGCTGTTCGATCAAAGGCTGGCAAGAAGAGGGATTTTATTTGAAGACTGATGCTTTTTAGTTCTTACCCCCCCCCCCCCCCCCCCCCCCCCCCCCCCCCCCCCCCCCCCCCCCCCCCCCCCCCCCCTGAATTTACATTCGGACCCTGCATCTGTATTTTGTTTGTCTTGAAAACAGACCCAAATACAATGAGGTTTTAACTAATGCAGATTTTCATCAGTACATTTTCATCGCAGAGGGTAGCATAAGGTCCAAAAACACACAAACCAGGAAACCATCACAAAGACAATGTGCTATTTCTATTTCTGTTTGTATACCAGTAGCCACTCATTTTTTCCTGTTCTGCAGCTGCTGCATAATATCATTTGTAGGATTTGCCACTATTGTTCCTATTCTGAATGTAAAGGATTCAATAGAAGTGGAAACATCAGTACTAAATTCTGCTGTATAAACAGTCTTCGTTAGAATCTAAGATACCAAAATCGTTCCATCCATCACAAAAGACCATTCACAAGATTTTTGTACAAAATTCTACAATGAGCACACTAGCGCGCACATCTCATGTGAAACCGAGAAAAAACTAATGCTAGCACTCGCTACAGAAGTCTCATGTGAAACTAATGCTATCACTTGCTACAGAAGCACCAAACAGTGGGGGCTCATTTGCTCAAACCGTGAGACCTGCTGATTTACAAACAGGTCTAACAAGGAAGCCCTTCTCCCTTGTAGTTCAAACCGTGAGACCTACAGAAGCACCAAACCATGGAGCTAGATGTTCTCTCCTTGGCTATAACAAGGAAGCCCTTCTTCTTGCAGCTTTCAATCCCAACTCCCTTATGCGGCCTGCTGATATGATGAGCAATCTGAAAGGAAAATCAATGGCATTTAGTCTTAAAATTTATTACGAGAAAGTGTTAGCAATATTTGTACAAAATTCTCAAAAGAGATTCCTGCAAATTCTAAAGGCTATAACAAGGGCAGCCTTCATGCTAACCAGAGCATAATCTTTATGAAGTGCAGAGTATATACCATTTTACTTGCGCATGTTATGACAATGGTACTGGTGCTTTCCGAGCTGGCTCTTATCCTTGGCAATCACAAAGCAACCCGCCTTCTTGCAGTGTTCCACCCCCCCCCCCCCCCCCCCCCCCCCCCCCCCCCCCCCCCCCCCCCCCCCCCCCCCCCCCCCCCCCCCCCCCCCCCCCCCCCCCCCCCCCCCCCCCCCCCCCCCCCCCCCCCCCCCCCCCCCCCCCCCCCCCCCCCCCCCCCCCCCCCCCCCCCCCCCCCCCCCCCCCCCCCCCCCCCCCCCCCCCCCCCCCCCCCCCCCCCCCCCCCCCCCCCCCCCCCCCCCCCCCCCCCCCCCCCCCCCCCCCCCCCCCCCCCCCCCCCCCCCCCCCCCCCCCCCCCCCCCCCCCCCCCCCCCCCCCCCCCCCCCCCCCCCCCCCCCCCCCCCCCCCCCCCCCCCCCCCCCCCCCCCCCCCCCCCCCCCCCCCCCCCCCCCCCCCCCCCCCCCCCCCCCCCCCCCCCCCCCCCCCCCCCCCCCCCCCCCCCCCCCCCCCCCCCCCCCCCCCCCCCCCCCCCCCCCCCCCCCCCCCCCCCCCCCCCCCCCCCCCCCCCCCCCCCCCCCCCCCCCCCCCCCCCCCCCCCCCCCCCCCCCCCCCCCCCCCCCCCCCCCCCCCCCCCCCCCCCCCCCCCCCCCCCCCCCCCCCCCCCCCCCCCCCCCCCCCCCCCCCCCCCCCCCCCCCCCCCCCCCCCCCCCCCCCCCCCCCCCCCCCCCCCCCCCCCCCCCCCCCCCCCCCCCCCCCCCCCCCCCCCCCCCCCCCCCCCCCCCCCCCCCCCCCCCCCCCCCCCCCCCCCCCCCCCCCCCCCCCCCCCCCCCCCCCCCCCCCCCCCCCCCCCCCCCCCCCCCCCCCCCCCCCCCCCCCCCCCCCCCCCCCCCCCCCCCCCCCCCCCCCCCCCCCCCCCCCCCCCCCCCCCCCCCCCCCCCCCCCCCCCCCCCCCCCCCCCCCCCCCCCCCCCCCCCCCCCCCCCCCCCCCCCCCCCCCCCCCCCCCCCCCCCCCCCCCCCCCCCCCCCCCCCCCCCCCCCCCCCCCCCCCCCCCCCCCCCCCCCCCCCCCCCCCCCCCCCCCCCCCCCCCCCCCCCCCCCCCCCCCCCCCCCCCCCCCCCCCCCCCCCCCCCCCCCCCCCCCCCCCCCCCCCCCCCCCCCCCCCCCCCCCCCCCCCCCCCCCCCCCCCCCCCCCCCCCCCCCCCCCCCCCCCCCCCCCCCCCCCCCCCCCCCCCCCCCCCCCCCCCCCCCCCCCCCCCCCCCCCCCCCCCCCCCCCCCCCCCCCCCCCCCCCCCCCCCCCCCCCCCCCCCCCCCCCCCCCCCCCCCCCCCCCCCCCCCCCCCCCCCCCCCCCCCCCCCCCCCCCCCCCCCCCCCCCCCCCCCCCCCCCCCCCCCCCCCCCCCCCCCCCCCCCCCCCCCCCCCCCCCCCCCCCCCCCCCCCCCCCCCCCCCCCCCCCCCCCCCCCCCCCCCCCCCCCCCCCCCCCCCCCCCCCCCCCCCCCCCCCCCCCCCCCCCCCCCCCCCCCCCCCCCCCCCCCCCCCCCCCCCCCCCCCCCCCCCCCCCCCCCCCCCCCCCCCCCCCCCCCCCCCCCCCCCCCCCCCCCCCCCCCCCCCCCCCCCCCCCCCCCCCCCCCCCCCCCCCCCCCCCCCCCCCCCCCCCCCCCCCCCCCCCCCCCCCCCCCCCCCCCCCCCCCCCCCCCCCCCCCCCCCCCCCCCCCCCCCCCCCCCCCCCCCCCCCCCCCCCCCCCCCCCCCCCCCCCCCCCCCCCCCCCCCCCCCCCCCCCCCCCCCCCCCCCCCCCCCCCCCCCCCCCCCCCCCCCCCCCCCCCCCCCCCCCCCCCCCCCCCCCCCCCCCCCCCCCCCCCCCCCCCCCCCCCCCCCCCCCCCCCCCCCCCCCCCCCCCCCCCCCCCCCCCCCCCCCCCCCCCCCCCCCCCCCCCCCCCCCCCCCCCCCCCCCCCCCCCCCCCCCCCCCCCCCCCCCCCCCCCCCCCCCCCCCCCCCCCCCCCCCCCCCCCCCCCCCCCCCCCCCCCCCCCCCCCCCCCCCCCCCCCCCCCCCCCCCCCCCCCCCCCCCCCCCCCCCCCCCCCCCCCCCCCCCCCCCCCCCCCCCCCCCCCCCCCCCCCCCCCCCCCCCCCCCCCCCCCCCCCCCCCCCCCCCCCCCCCCCCCCCCCCCCCCCCCCCCCCCCCCCCCCCCCCCCCCCCCCCCCCCCCCCCCCCCCCCCCCCCCCCCCCCCCCCCCCCCCCCCCCCCCCCCCCCCCCCCCCCCCCCCCCCCCCCCCCCCCCCCCCCCCCCCCCCCCCCCCCCCCCCCCCCCCCCCCCCCCCCCCCCCCCCCCCCCCCCCCCCCCCCCCCCCCCCCCCCCCCCCCCCCCCCCCCCCCCCCCCCCCCCCCCCCCCCCCCCCCCCCCCCCCCCCCCCCCCCCCCCCCCCCCCCCCCCCCCCCCCCCCCCCCCCCCCCCCCCCCCCCCCCCCCCCCCCCCCCCCCCCCCCCCCCCCCCCCCCCCCCCCCCCCCCCCCCCCCCCCCCCCCCCCCCCCCCCCCCCCCCCCCCCCCCCCCCCCCCCCCCCCCCCCCCCCCCCCCCCCCCCCCCCCCCCCCCCCCCCCCCCCCCCCCCCCCCCCCCCCCCCCCCCCCCCCCCCCCCCCCCCCCCCCCCCCCCCCCCCCCCCCCCCCCCCCCCCCCCCCCCCCCCCCCCCCCCCCCCCCCCCCCCCCCCCCCCCCCCCCCCCCCCCCCCCCCCCCCCCCCCCCCCCCCCCCCCCCCCCCCCCCCCCCCCCCCCCCCCCCCCCCCCCCCCCCCCCCCCCCCCCCCCCCCCCCCCCCCCCCCCCCCCCCCCCCCCCCCCCCCCCCCCCCCCCCCCCCCCCCCCCCCCCCCCCCCCCCCCCCCCCCCCCCCCCCCCCCCCCCCCCCCCCCCCCCCCCCCCCCCCCCCCCCCCCCCCCCCCCCCCCCCCCCCCCCCCCCCCCCCCCCCCCCCCCCCCCCCCCCCCCCCCCCCCCCCCCCCCCCCCCCCCCCCCCCCCCCCCCCCCCCCCCCCCCCCCCCCCCCCCCCCCCCCCCCCCCCCCCCCCCCCCCCCCCCCCCCCCCCCCCCCCCCCCCCCCCCCCCCCCCCCCCCCCCCCCCCCCCCCCCCCCCCCCCCCCCCCCCCCCCCCCCCCCCCCCCCCCCCCCCCCCCCCCCCCCCCCCCCCCCCCCCCCCCCCCCCCCCCCCCCCCCCCCCCCCCCCCCCCCCCCCCCCCCCCCCCCCCCCCCCCCCCCCCCCCCCCCCCCCCCCCCCCCCCCCCCCCCCCCCCCCCCCCCCCCCCCCCCCCCCCCCCCCCCCCCCCCCCCCCCCCCCCCCCCCCCCCCCCCCCCCCCCCCCCCCCCCCCCCCCCCCCCCCCCCCCCCCCCCCCCCCCCCCCCCCCCCCCCCCCCCCCCCCCCCCCCCCCCCCCCCCCCCCCCCCCCCCCCCCCCCCCCCCCCCCCCCCCCCCCCCCCCCCCCCCCCCCCCCCCCCCCCCCCCCCCCCCCCCCCCCCCCCCCCCCCCCCCCCCCCCCCCCCCCCCCCCCCCCCCCCCCCCCCCCCCCCCCCCCTTGATTGCTTTGCTTCTTGTATGTTCATATTTTCTGCGGATATACTGTTTTTTTCATAGTGTTCAAGCACCCTGTTATATCTAGTTATGCACCTTGTGGCTGCTCTGCTAGGTTGCTTTATGTTTTTATTTTGAGAAAAAGTCATGCTTCATGTTCTATCTACTGATATAAGATCCCACACCATTGTTTATTTAAGACTTCCACAAGTTAACTTCTAGTGAGGCTGTTAGCGTACTATGGCATTTCAGTCCACTACAATAGCTGAATAATTTACCTTACTAAGCGAACCCACTAAGTCATCATATATACTTTTACATAATGTGGTTCTGAAAATTGGGTAGTTCTCATATTCTAGTAGAATGATTAGCTTGAATTGTTGTGGTAACTAGTAGTGTTGTACAACATGACCATATGGCAGCATGTTTTATTGCTTGCTGGTTGCGTAATGCCTGTCATCATGATTTGTCATGACCATCTAGCAGTGTATTTCACTCCGTGGTTTTCCCGAGTTCTTCGATTATGATATATGAAGCTTTATGTGCAGGTATGGAAACTACTAACTTCTAGTTGATTGAGTAGCGTAGTTAAGTTCACCATAGGAGACAAGACCAACATGGCTGATTGATTGCACTCTCCCTCTCCCTCCCGCGCTGCCCCCGCACGGCGGCGGGGAGGGAACCCTAGGCACCACCAACTTCAAATGATCAAAGGTTTTCAGGTAGGCTTAGCGGTGGCTGTAGCCTTGACAACAAAGGGGAAAGGAGCAACCTGACTAGATATAGAGATCGGGGTGTGGTGATTTATCCTTAGAAAGGTCACTTCATCAAGATCGAACACTAGCTAAAACCCCCCCCCCCCCCCCCCCCCCCCCCCCCCCCCCCCCCCCCCCCCCCCCCCCCCCCCCCCCCCCCCCCCCCCCCCCCCCCCCCCCCCCCCCCCCCCCCCCCCCCCCCCCCCCCCCCCCCCCCCCCCCCCCCCCCCCCCCCCCCCCCCCCCCCCCCCCCCCCCCCCCCCCCCCCCCCCCCCCCCCCCCCCCCCCCCCCCCCCCCCCCCCCCCCCCCCCCCCCCCCCCCCCCCCCCCCCCCCCCCCCCCCCCCCCCCCCCCCCCCCCCCCCCCCCCCCCCCCCCCCCCCCCCCCCCCCCCCCCCCCCCCCCCCCCCCCCCCCCCCCCCCCCCCCCCCCCCCCCCCCCCCCCCCCCCCCCCCCCCCCCCCCCCCCCCCCCCCCCCCCCCCCCCCCCCCCCCCCCCCCCCCCCCCCCCCCCCCCCCCCCCCCCCCCCCCCCCCCCCCCCCCCCCCCCCCCCCCCCCCCCCCCCCCCCCCCCCCCCCCCCCCCCCCCCCCCCCCCCCCCCCCCCCCCCCCCCCCCCCCCCCCCCCCCCCCCCCCCCCCCCCCCCCCCCCCCCCCCCCCCCCCCCCCCCCCCCCCCCCCCCCCCCCCCCCCCCCCCCCCCCCCCCCCCCCCCCCCCCCCCCCCCCCCCCCCCCCCCCCCCCCCCCCCCCCCCCCCCCCCCCCCCCCCCCCCCCCCCCCCCCCCCCCCCCCCCCCCCCCCCCCCCCCCCCCCCCCCCCCCCCCCCCCCCCCCCCCCCCCCCCCCCCCCCCCCCCCCCCCCCCCCCCCCCCCCCCCCCCCCCCCCCCCCCCCCCCCCCCCCCCCCCCCCCCCCCCCCCCCCCCCCCCCCCCCCCCCCCCCCCCCCCCCCCCCCCCCCCCCCCCCCCCCCCCCCCCCCCCCCCCCCCCCCCCCCCCCCCCCCCCCCCCCCCCCCCCCCCCCCCCCCCCCCCCCCCCCCCCCCCCCCCCCCCCCCCCCCCCCCCCCCCCCCCCCCCCCCCCCCCCCCCCCCCCCCCCCCCCCCCCCCCCCCCCCCCCCCCCCCCCCCCCCCCCCCCCCCCCCCCCCCCCCCCCCCCCCCCCCCCCCCCCCCCCCCCCCCCCCCCCCCCCCCCCCCCCCCCCCCCCCCCCCCCCCCCCCCCCCCCCCCCCCCCCCCCCCCCCCCCCCCCCCCCCCCCCCCCCCCCCCCCCCCCCCCCCCCCCCCCCCCCCGCGGGGAGGGCGGGGACGAACTGAATTTAACGGCCACCTCCTCGTCTCTCTGGTTGGGCACGCACGAGGAGGCCTTTTTTCTCTTGGGCCGGGCTAATTGAGCCCAACCATTTTCTTCTCTTCTATCTTTTTTTTAGTTCCTGTCCGGTTGCCTCTCCGAGCTCCGGCGGCCGGCGACCGTGGAGTGCTCCCAAACCCCTGCGTGCCAATAGGGCAACCGACCGGCACGTTTCGGTTCCAGCCGAACCGACCGAGCCGTAACCCCTAAGTGGCTCGAGGTCTGCTCACTGGCTCACCGCATCGCATCCTCGCTGATCGGCGCTCAACCACCAGCACCGGCGGCGGCGAGTAACCTCAAGGGCGCGGCGCTGGCTCTTCTCCGTCTCCTCGCTGCCACGGACGTCCACGACCTCCTCCCCCTCATACCCACCCACCCCTCCCAACTCCAATGGCAGCATGCCCGCCAGCTGCTCGACGAAATGAAACGGCCGACCAACTGACCAGCATCCATGCCCAATCTACTCGATGGTACGTGTCTCGGATCCCACCTTTCCATTCTTCATTCTGCAATCTTGTGTCACTGAATGTGTGAACTGTAATCTGTTGAACTGAGTGCATTCCAGGCAGGCAATGGAGGCGCCCCAAATATTTTGATGAAGGGTGTGATGGTGTTTGTTCTTGTTACACGCCGAGTGCCGCTGCATGCGCCGACTTGATTTAGTTCATCGGAAAGTTGGGTAAATCTGATGTCAAGTCGCTGCACATTACAGTATTTTGTAGTGTTGCATTTTACTACTGCTGCTGCCACTAAAGGAACCATCACTTGCTGAAATATTCACCGAGTTGAACAATTTGTGGTCTGCAAAATGTGATTAGGCTCAACCACAAGCTCTAGGAAGATCAGACATAGTCAGTTTTAAGTTGGCACATATCTACTATACATTTCATTGATTGATTGCTTTGCTTCTTGTATGTTCATACTTTCTGCGGATATACTGTTTTTTCATAGTGTTCAAGCACCCTGTTATATCTAGTTATGCACCTTGTGGCTGCTCTGCCAGGTTACTTTATGTTTTTATTTTGAGAAAAAGTTGCTTCATGTTATATCTACTGATATAAGATCCCACGCCGTTGTTTATTTAAGACTTCCACAAGTTAACTTCTCGTGAGGCTGTTAGCGTACTACGGCATTTCAGTCCACTACAATAGCTGAATAATTTACCTTACTAAGTGAACCCACTAAGTCATCATATACTTTTAATTAGTGTGGCTCTGAAAATTGGGTAGTTCTCAGATTCTGGTAGAATGATTAGCTTGAATTGCTGTGGTAACTAGTAGTGTTGTACAACGTGACCATATGGCAGCATGTTTTATTGCCTGCTGGTTGCATAATGTCTGTCAACATGATTTATCATCACCATCTAGAAGTGTATCTCACTCTGTGGTATTTCCGACTTCAATCATGATATATGAAGCTTTATGTGCAGCTACGGAAACTAGGTTGATTGAGTTAGCATGAATTCTGGGGATGTTATATCTTTCGAGTTTCAACTGCATGACTACTAGATATAGTTGACCAACTGTGAGCCTTGACATTCAGAATACTAGGGGTTGCATGTTTCTCAGTTTTGACTTTGCACAAAGCTACTACACATGATTGCTCAGCTTCTTATGTTCATATTTTCTGCACATTACACTGTTTTGTCTCAGTTTTCAAGTACCCTGTTATGTCTAGTTGTGCACCTTGTGGCTGCTGTACCAAGTTGCTTCATGTTGATCCCACGCTGTATTTTATTTCAGGCTTCTACAAGTTAACTTCACTAGTGATGCTATTAGCATACCCACTACAGTAGCAGAATAATTTACCTTGCTTAGTGAACCCACTAACTCATCATATATACTGTTACATAATCTGGCTCACTTGTTACCAAAATTTATGCATCGCTAAGACCTTAAGGCCCTGCTTGGAATCGGTATATCTTTATACACCTGTATTTATTTTACAGATGTGTATCATCAGCCACACTTGATTTCCACCTGAAAAAAAAAACGATAGATGGAGGCATGTATATTTTACAGGGGTATTGCTCCGCGAAACGAGAATCCAATCAGGGCCTAAGTGTTCGGTGAAATAATAACATGTAGCTTCACTTTATTACACTCTGACTCAGTTCTTCTGCTCTGTGTTACTAAACCACGTCTTTACTTATCCTAATCAGAGGACGTCTTTTGTTATTTATAGGCCCGGAAACTAGAATTCACAAGCTTGTAAGCGTCACAACTGAGGCCTTTGACGCGCGGCGCATGGATGCAGGCATACGCTGTCGAGAGAGCTAAGCTGAGTACCTGATGGACTTTTGTGGTTCTGTAGTGAGTTCGGTAATGATGTTAAGTTGCTACACTGTTTTGTATCAGAGGTCTGTATTTAACTATGGCTGGAGATCATTCTCTAGTAACTGAAAAAGACAAGTCTGAGTTGGAAACTTTGGCCAGAAGGAGCAGCTTGGTTATTGGCAACTTATTTCTCCAGTAATTTTTGTATGCAATTTGTGAATGCTCTTTTGTATTGAATGGCTTGGGCGCAAGCGAAATCGTGTTTTGTGTCTTCTTTTTAGAACTTCAAGCATTCAGCAAGGCAAAGATATTCCAGCATTGTGAATTTTGTTTGTAAGGTTGATTCCGTGGAAGCTGTTTATACAACAGACCTTCATAGCAAGTCCAACCAACACTTCAAATTTGACTCCTCAAATCCCCATATGGAGAGTCATTCCAAAAGATTTTCTTCATATTTTTCCTTATGCTCCAACCGACTCCTCAAATCCCACCCATCTATATTTTTTATTAATTTTTGTAACTACCTAAGTTTGTAATAGCTTTAATATCTAAAGGCTATATTTTTCAATGGCTATACTTTTTGGATATAGAAATATAATATATAGGAGGAGAGTCAGCTTGTTTGGTGCATCCTCTACCAAATTCAGTTTGCTTATCCATGTCTCTCCCTATTTTTCCTCCACCAGCGTCGAGGTATTTCCCTGGCAATTCGCATCTAAGGATAGAACAAATGTCAGAGATTCAGATAGTGGGCACGAGGAGATTTACCCATGGTTAGGCCCTCATATCGAGGTAATACCATACTTGCTTGTCTCGGTATTGATGAACCTAGCCTCGTATGAGAACTGCGGTTTTTGTTTACATGGGTTTGATCGTAAGATCGTGTAGGGGTGCTTGCCTCGGACTCTTGGATATGAGATTGTCAGGTATCTATCAGGGCGTCCCTGCCGGACATTATATAAGTGGCCCACATTATATAGGTGGCCCATGACAGGGTTACATGATTAGAGTCGGTTACGAGTTGTTCTACGTAAGGTATGTGAAACCATGTCGGCTATCACATGCCATATACACAAGACCTAGCTAGATACATAGAAGAGTCATTGTCTCGTGCCCCAAGGTGGCGATGCGCCCTATATCGTCTATGGACTCCCAGTAGCGGGCTTGGGCCGCCCCATCTTCGATGGGTCTCTTCTGTCTTTTGTCGATACACCCCCCGGGGCCTCACATTGTTAGTAGCCGCTGAGCTCTTCATGTTTGGTTGGTAGTTGGCCGGTGATACGTCTCCAACGTATCTATAATTTTTGATTGTTCCATGCTATTATATTATCTGTTTTGGATGTTTAATGGGCTTTAATATGCTCTTTTATATTATTTTTGGGACTAACCTATTAACCGAAGGCCCAGTGCCAGTTTCTTTTTTTTTGGTCTATTTCAGTGTTTTGCATAAAAGGAATACCAAACGGAATCCAAACGGAACGAAACCTTCGCGAGGATCTTTCTTGGAACAAACGCAATCCAGAAGACTTGGAGTTGAAGTCTGGAACACCGCGAGGCGGTCACGAGGCAGGAGGGCGCGCCCAGGGAGGGTAGGCGCGTCCCCCACCCTCGTGGGCCCCACGGAGCTCCACCGACCTATTTCTTCCGCCTATATATACTCTTATACCCTAAAACATCAGGGGGAGCCACGAAACCAATTTTCCACCGCCGCAACCTTCTGTACCCGTGAGATCCCATCTTGGGGCCTTTTCCGGCGCTCCGCCGGAGGGGGAATCGATCACGGAGGGCTTCTACATCAACACCATAGCCTCTCCGATGATGTGTGAGTAGTTTACCACAGACCTTCGGGTCCATAGTTATTAGCTAGATGGCTTCTTCTCTCTCTTTGATTCTCAATACAAAGTTTTCCTCGATGTTCTTGGAGATCTATTCGATGTAATATTCTTTTGCGGTGTGTTTGCCGAGATCCGATGAATTGTAGATTTATGATCAAGTTTATCTATGAATAATATTTGGTTCTTCTCTGAATTCTTATATGCATGATTTGATATCTTTGCAAGTCTCTTCGAATTATCGGTTTAGTTTGGCCTACTAGATTGATCTTTCTTGCAATAGGAGAAGTGCTTAGCTTTGGGTTCAATCTTGCGGTGTCCTTTCCCAGTGACAGCAGGGGCAGCAAGGCACGTATTCTATTGTTGCCATCGAGGATAAAAAGATGGGGTTTATATCATTGCTTGAGTTTATCCCTCTACATCATGTCATCTTGCTTAATGCGTTACTCTGTTCTTATGAACTTAATACTCTAGATGCATGCTGGACAGCGGTCGATGTGTGGAGTAATAGTAGTAGATGCATAATCATTTCGGTCTACTTGACACGGACGTGATGCCTATGTTCATGATCATTGCCTAGATATTCTCATAATTATGCGCTTTTCTATCAATTGCTTGGCAGTAATTTGTTCACCCACCGTAATACATGTTATCTTGAGAGAAGCCACTAGTGAAACCTATGGCCCCCGGGTCTCTTTCCTATTATATTACATCTCTTTTATTTACATCACATCTCGTTTACTATTTTGCAATCTTTACTTTCCAATATATACAACAAAAGTACCAAAAATATTTACTTTATTATCTTTATCAGATCTCACTTTTGCGAGTGACCGTGAAGGGATTGACAACCCCTTTATCGCGTTGGTTGCAAGGTTCTTGATTGTTTGTGCAGGTACTAGGCGATTTGCGTGTAGTCTCCTACTGGATTGATACCTTGGTTCTCAAAAACTGAGGGAAATACTTACGCTACTTTGCTGCATCACCCTTTCCTCTTCAAGGGAAAACCAACGCATGCTCAAGAGGTAGCAGCTGGCAACACGGGGCCTCCGGTGCGGGAGTTTGACACGGTCCTCCTGCCCGGGGCTCGTCGCTCCTCGCGCGGTGTCCGGCGTTCGGTCGCCCTGGAGTCGGTGCACGGCTCTGGGCTGCCTCCGTTCCGGTCAAGATGGGGTAGTTGGCCGGCAACACGAACTGGCCTCCGGTGCGGGAGTTTGACACGGTCCTCCTGCCCGGGGCTCGTCGCTCCTCGCGCGGTGTCCGGCGTTCGGTCGCCCTGGAGTCGGTGCACGACTCTGGGCTGCCTCCGTTCCGGTCAAGATGGGGTAGTTGGCCGGCAACACGGACTGGCCTCCGGTGCGGGAGTTTGACACGGTCATCCTGCCCGGGGCTCGTCGCTCCTCGCGCGGCGTCCGGCGTTCGGTCGCCCTGGAGTCGGTGCACGGCTCTGGGCTGCCTCCGTTCCGGTCAAGATGGGAGCTTGTGGTTCGATTGGGGGGCATCTTCTCGTTATGGCGTTGATGAAGGACCGTGGCGGTGGTGGTCAGGACAGCGTTGTGTCGGCAGTCGGATCTGTGCCGTAGGCTGCGGATTTGGCATCGTCTGAGTTGATGGCTCGACGATGGCCGTCGGTAGCCACCGCGAAGCTCTTCTTTCCGATCGATCTATCCAAGAGTTTGTACTAAAATAACACCAAATAATTTCAGATTCATAATACTCAATCCAACACAAAGAACCTCAAAGAGTGCCCCAAGATTTCTACTGGAGAAACAAAGACAAGAACGTGCATCAACCCCTATGCGTAGATTACCCCAATGTCACCTCGGGAATCCGCGAGTTGAGTGCCAAAACATATATCAAGTGAATCAAAATAATACCCCATTGTCACCACGGGTATTCATATGCAAGACATATACCAAGTGCTCTCAAATCCATAAAAGTATTCAATCCGATAAAACGAAATCTCAAAGGGAAAACTCAATTCATCACAACAAGATAGAGAGGGGAAAACACCATATGATCCAACTATATTAACAAAGCCCCTGATACATCAAGATCGTGCCATCAAGAACACGAGAGAGAGAGAGAGAGAGAGAGAGAGAGAGAGAGAGATTAAACACATAGCTACTGGTACAAACCCTCAGCCCCGAGGGTGGACTACTCCCTCCTCATCAAGGTGGCCGCCGGGATGATGAAGATGGCCACCGGTGATGATTTCCCCCTCCGGCGGAGTGCCGGAACGAGGTCTAGATTGGTTTTCGTGGCTACAGAGGCTTGCGGCGATGGAACTTCTGATCTAGGGTTACCCCGAGGGTTTTTGGAATATTTGATGATTTATAGGGCAAAGAGGGGGTGCGGGAGGCCACCGAGGTGGGCACAACCCACCTGGGCGCGCCTGGGCCCCCAGGCGCGCCCTGGTGGGTTGTGCCCCCTCGGGGCACCCCCCAGATGCTTCTCTGGCCCACTGGATGTCTTTTGGTCCATAAAAAATCCACAAAAAGTTTCGCGGTGTTTGGACTCCGTTTGATATTGATTTCCGGTGATGTAAAAAACAAGTAAAAACAGCAACTGGCACTGGGCACTGGGTTAATAGGTTAGTCTAAAAAAATGATATAAAGTTGCTATAAAATGATTGTAAAACATCCAAGAATGATAATATAACAGCATGAATACTTCATAAATTATAGATACGTTGGAGACGTACCACCCCACGCGCGCCAGGTTTGTCGGGTGGTCGTTCCGGCTTCTCCGGATATAAGCAAACAGATGAGGATATTAAAAACCTTTTAAATGTTTGTCTCTTGATCTTCGACTGACAAGGACACAGTGAAGACAATCGACACGTGTCAACATAATGCATATGAAGATTAAGAGAGAGTAGGAGAGATAAGCATAGAAAGGGTTAGGGTCCGATCACATTCACTTAGTGCAGAAAAAGGCAACTTGAAGACATAGCTATAAGTGTTGTAGAGGATAGAACATATATTAAAAAACAGTATAACACAGCTAGTTAGGAGCCTCCACAGCAATTTGACTGTCTCACCCGTCGGATCCTAGAACGAACGATACAGATCAAAGTCAGGCGTCCCTGGTCGCCCGCGCACTTTGCACACCGTCTCTTGGGCCGCTGCTCCGCGGAACTACCTCCGGTTCCTGCCAGTAATCGGGCCATGAAGGCCCACTTATTCCGACTCAGACGCGAACAGCCCATATTTCCCATGTTTCAGCGCTATCCCAACCCCGAACAAACAGTTCATACGTGCAGCCGTTCCTTCGTCCTCGATGCGCCGGCGATCCGCCGTGGGCGAGATTATGCTGCGCGACTGCCCTCGCGCCGGTACGCCCCCCAACCCCCACTCTTCCTCCGTAGCCCCTTCCTGCTACATCGTCCTCCATGCCTTCCAGCTCTACCGCACGCCCCTTCCCCTCCCGTAACGAGCCGCCATACATGAAGCAGCGGCCCAAGACACGGTGCGCGACGAGCGCGGGCGGACAGGGACGATGTTGGGCAGAAGTCTTTGGTGTCTCTGTATGTGTTCCATTCCCTATTCCGGGTTCTCACCCTCCACATACAAAAAATCATTCAGATTAACTAAACTAATCACATCATGCAGGTTTGGGAGGAAAAGACCAGTAGACATGCAATCGAGGCGACTTCTTACATCAGTTCGTCAACCAACAGTCCTTTTTCTGTTTTCTATGTCTTGTTTTTTAAAACCTTTGGCAGTTACGGCTTCATCTGGAGAATTTTCAAAGCTGTCTGCATGTTTTGTTATATCCAACAAAATTCATTCCCAGTTTCCAAGCCTGAAGTATCAGCTTTGCATCTAACTTATGATGGATTCTAATTGATTTGGGTGTCAAACAGATCAAGTCCAAAGTTTCAGTAAATATGTTCTCATGCTTAGTACATATTACACTTTTTTGGTCTTCAATGGTATTGTGGTTACCTATGTAGGTAGTACTTCGTCTTCAGTTGCTGCTCCACTGTAAGCTGTATGTTATTCAACTCCTGATGTAGCCACTCCCACCCTCTTGCTTCAGTCAAGAAGACCGAGATGAGGGCCAGAAGGAAGGACTGTAGTAAAGACGAGTACCAGGGGCAGCATCGTTAGCATCTCAAAGTGGGCACAAAAGGTAATAAACTCCGGACATTTTCTCGTGTTATTTCTATGCATGATTTGTCTCTAGATCCAGTTGTTCCTTTCATGAGTTGTTAAAAGTTTGTGTTAATCTATTTTGCAGAAATTGTGTGTGCTCTTTCAAAAATGAATTTTTTCCCTCCTGGAGAGGCGGTGAGGCACCACGTACGGTTTCTTGACTGATGGATGTGTCCCACTCGGCTTGATCAAATGCATTCTTGCCAGATCCTTCTATTTAATCTTTCTTGTTACTACCATCAAAATGTGCCTGATGACATCAGCAATGAAAAACAAACCAACTTAAAAATAAGCAACATATAGTTTTGCTATGAACAAATTTATATTTTATGGCTGCAAATATATATTTTCAGCAGTACCTATCATTTAATTGTAAAACTTGTCGGGCGCGACAACGTGCGCCATTATGGTCTAGTATATATATATATATATAGGCAACGAAGACCAAATCAAACATTGAGAAGATAAATTATGAAGATGAACCAATGTTGAAGACAAATCAACTTTGAAGATAATGCAACATGACGCCAAACAAAAATCTTCAAGAAATATTGGTGGTGGCAATACCCACCGTATAGGAAGTATTAGACCCAGACACGGCGCACAATTATCGTGGCGCTCCGAAGTCAAATTCCGCGTTAATGTATTCACACTCAATGGGTATGTCTTCATGAATTGAAGACATACGTTACTTTGTGTGTTGCACACCTAAGTCATCAATATGCATAAGCGTTAGGATGTGTGTCCATTCACAGGACATTTGAGGATTCTAAGATATTTAGCTCACACCGCAACTTGCAAAACCTTTTCTCATCCAAGGGCTTTGTGAAGATATCTGCCAATTGCTCTTCAGTGTTGATGTGAATGATATCAATGTCTTTCTTCAACACATGATCTCTGAGAAAGTGATGACGGATCTGAATGTGCTTTGTCTTCGAGTGCTGAACTGGATTGTGAGCAATCTTGATGGCGCTTTCATTGTCTCAGTAGAGTGGCACATTCTTCATGTTGATGCCATAGTCCTTTAGTGTTTGCTTCATCCAGAGAAGCTGAGTGCAGCAAGATCCAGCAGCAATGTATTCAGATTCAGCAGTGAAGAGTGATACACAGTTCTTCTTCTTTGAAGACCAACAGACAAGAGATCGTCCAAGAAAGTGGCATGTGCCTGATGTAGACTTGCGATCAACCTTGTCACCAGCATAATCAGCATCTGAGAATCCAACTAGATCAAACTCTGAGCCCTTTGGATACCATAATCCTAGCGTTGGGGTGTGAGCCAAATATCGAAGAATTCGCTTCACCGCAAGGTGATGCGACTCCTTTGGTGCCGCTTGGAATCGGGCACACATGCAAACGCTAAGCATTATATCTGGCCTAGATGCACATAGGTACAATAAAGAACTAATCATGGAGCAGTATACCTTTTGATCGAACTCTTTACCATTATCGCCGGGGCCCAATTGGCCTTTG
Source organism: Thinopyrum obtusiflorum (assembly GCA_036873465.1). NCBI lineage: Eukaryota > Viridiplantae > Streptophyta > Magnoliopsida > Poales > Poaceae > Thinopyrum > Thinopyrum obtusiflorum. The sequence continues at coordinate 13,049 of JAAAWM010011279.1, read as the reverse complement.
GTTGGCATTGGCGTCGTGTACCCTTTGCAGTCTTGCATTCCAAACTTCTTCAAACAATCTTGGAGATACTTTTCTTGTGAGATGAATATGCCATTTCTCTGTTGACGGATTTGAATACCAAGGAAGAATTTCAGCTCTCCCATCATGGACATGTGATATTGCTCTTGCATCATATGCCCAAACTCATCACTGTATCTCTTGTCAGTGCAGCCGAAGATAATGTCATCCACATAGATTTGGCATACAAACAGCTCTCCATCATATGTCTTCGTGAAGAGAGTGGGGTCTAGAGAACCAGGTTTGAAGCCTTTGCTCTTCAGGAAGTCTTTGAGTGTGTCATACCAAGCGCGAGGAGCTTGTTTGAGGCCATACAGTGCCTTGTTGAGCTTGTAGACCATATCAAGACGCTTTGGATCTTCAAAACGGGTGGTTGAGCTACATATACTTCTTCTTCAATCTTACCGTTGAGGAAAGCACTCTTCACATCCATTTGATAGAGAAGGATGTTATTGTGGTTAGCATAGGCTAGCTGTATGCTAAAGGCTTCAAGCCTAGGCACAGGAGCAAAGGTTTCATCGAAGTCAATTCCCTCCACTTGTTTGTAACCTTGAGCAATGACGAGCTTTATTTCTGACCACTTGTCCATGTTCATTTTGTTTGTTACAGTAGATCCATTTGGTGCCAATAATATTGTTCTTGCGGGGATCAGGACGCTTGACTAGCTCCCAGACATTGTTGAGCTCAAATTGTTGAAGCTCTTCTTGCATAGCTTGAATCCATTCAGGTTCCATGAAGGCTTCATCAACTTTCTTGGGTTCAGATATGGAGACGAATGCAAAGTGCCCACAGAAGTTTGCTAGTTACGTAGCTCTTGATCGAGTAAGAGGACTAGGTGCATTGATACTATCAAGAATCTTCTCAATCTAAACTTCATTGGCCACGCGAGGATGAACAGGGCAAAGAGTTTGCTCTTGCTGATCATTGTCTTCATCTTCAGCATTGTCTTCAGGTTGAGCATTGTCTTCATGTTGAGTAGGAGCTGGAATGACAATTTCCTCTTCTGACTGTTCCTCAGTGGGTATGATTTCTCCAGTACCCATTAGCTTGATAGATTCACTAGGAGAAGCTTCATCTAGCACATTTGGCAGGTGCTCTCTTTGCGAGCTGTTAGTCTCATCGAACCGCACATCTACAGTTTCAACCACTTTATAGTGAAAGAGGTTGAAGACCCTGTAGGTGTGTGAATCCTTTCCGTAACCAAGCATAAAACCTTCATGTGCTTTCGGTGCAAATTTGGAAGTGTGATGTGGATCCTTGATCCAGCACCTAGCACCGAAGACTTTGAAATAGCTAACGTTTGGCTTCTTACTAGTGAGCAGTTCATAGGATGTCTTCTTTAAGAATTTATGAAGATAAACTCTGTTGATGATATGGCATGTAGTATCAATGGCGTCAGGCCTGAACTTTCTTGGAGTCTTGTACTCATCAAGCATCGTACGAGCCATCTCAATGAGAGTCTTGTTCTTGCGCTCCACGACGCCATTCTGCTGACGTGTGTATGGAGCAGAGAGCTCATGAGTGATGCCCAGTGTATCAAGATAAGTGTCGAGGCCAGTGTTCTTGAATTCCGTGCCATTGTCACTCCTGATGTGCTTGATCTTGATGCCATAGTTAGTCATGGCACGATTGGCGAATCGTCTGAAGACATCCTGCACTTCAGTCTTGTAGAGAATTATGTGCACCCAAGTATATCAAGAATAATCATCAACAATTAGGAAGCCATAAAGATGTGTGGTGGTAGTAAGGGTAGATTAGTGAGTAGGGCCAAATAAGTCCATGTGTAACAACTCGAAGGGACGTGATGTCGTCATTATTGTCTTCGAGGGATGTTTTGCCCTAGTCATCTTCCCGACTTCACAAGCACCACATAGATGATCCTTCTTGAACTTGACGCCCTCGATGCCAATAATGTGCTTCTTCTTCATGAGAGTGTGCAAGTTCCTCATGCCCACATGTCCTAGCCTTCGATGCCAAAGCCAGCACTCTGAAGCTTTTGCTAGAAGACATACGACAAGCTGTGGTCCTGTGGAGAAATCTACCATATACATATCACCTCTTCGATAACCTTCGAAGACTAGAGATTTGTCAGAAGCCATAAGCACAAGGCAACGATATTTTCCAAATATCACAATCATGTCAAGATCACAAAGCATTGAGACAGACTTTAAGTTGTATCCAAGGGATTCAACAAGCATCACTTTATCCATGTGTTGATCCTTTGAGATAGCAACTCTACCTAGGCCCAATACCTTGCTTTTACCAGTGTCAGCAAATGTGATATGGCTTTTAGTAGATGGTCGGAGAGTTGAATCCATGAGAAGACTTCGATCACCAGTCATGTGGTTAGTGCATCCACTGTCCATAATCCATTCAGTAGCTTTCAGAGTCGTACCCTACAGTGCAGTTAGCGGGATAGGCTTCACCAAGAGTATTGTGAAGCACAAACATTTGACGGACAAGCATACTATCAAAATTAAGATTCTTGGATGGTAAGATGGGGTGCTCATCAAGAAATCCTGGGACGAAATAAATGGTAAGACCATTTTGGCACTTTATCTTGCGTCCCACAAGATGTTTTAGGTCCCCAGCATTGTCTTCAGAATTCAATGATTTTCGTCTGGAGACCCTTCCCTGCAAGAGACGTTAATTCTTCTTAACCACCCACATCTTAAGGGGTGGCTTAGAAGGAATGAGTGTAAGTGCAGCATCTGAGAACTTTGGCTTTGGAGCCCTAGCAAATAGTTTTGCAGGAGGTGAATAGTACTCATAAGAATATGCAGAAAAGTTCTTTGACTTGTGAACATAGCGGTTTGAAGAAACACGCTCATATTCATGAGTCTGATGATAGTTTCCCTGCAAAACATTGGCGTTAGGGTGACCTTGTGAGGTCTTCTGTCTGTATGAAGCCTTTGGGCTATATGAAGCCTTTGCTCCGGTGTTTGTCTTCTTCCCTGGTGGTGTCATGATGACATTCACGGAAAGCTTCTCAAGACAACTTCTGGGAACCCAGATCTTCTTCATAGGATACCCATTCCTAAAGTTAGTTACAACAAACCTGGCAAACACTTAACCGTTCTGATTCTTGAACAGTTTATAGTTTGAGTCAAATGACTCATCAATGACAATAGGGTTAGCACAAGTGAAGCCAGATAAGGTGGATGGATCCACTAAGGGACCCTTCACAGCAACCCATGTGGTTTTGGGGTACTGCTCAGGCTTCCAGTAAGAACCATCAGCATTCATTTTCCTCTCGAAACCAACACCCTCTTTCCTAGGGTTTCGTTCAGAATCTGTTCTTGAGGACATCACAAAGTGTTTGATGCCCTTTGAGGCTTTACTACATGCATGTTTCAAGCAATGTCTTCAACCTGGCATTCTCATCAGCAATAGTAGTGGTATCCTCAGAAGAGGGGTTAGTTGCCACATCAACAGTTGAAGATAATTCAACTTCAGAAGCAGTAGAACATTCAGCAACAGAGGTAGCATTGTCGCGCTCAAGACATTTTAAGCAAGGTGGTACAAAGTCTTCCTGAGCGGAACTGATCTATTGAGCGAGTAGTAAATCGTTTTCCTTTTGAAGATCTTCATGAGACGCTCTCAATTTCTCTAGATCTTGCTTCCTTTGAACATCATCATAGAAAAGCTCCTCATGAGTGGCTGAGAGGGTTTCATGACGACTTTCAAGTTCCTTGTACTTAACGTGAAGATTTTTGATGTCTTCGATTAAGGACTGAGTTCGATTCATTTCCTCGTCCAACAGGTCATCGCTTTTGTCTAGCAATTTTTGAATGTGCTCCATAGCAGTTTGTTGTTCAATTGTAATTTTAGCAAGAGTCTTATAGCTAGGTTTGGATTCACAATCAGAGTCATCTTCATTGGAGGTCTGAAAGTAAGCATCGCGAGAGTTTACCTTGGCACATCGTGCCATGAAGCAGTAGGTTGGAGCAGAGTCATCTTCATCATCAGCCTCAATGTCGGTGACGTGACCATTGTCTTCAGTGTTGAAGATGGACTTGGCGATGAATGCCGAAGCTAGAGCCAGGCTTGCCACACCTGAATCAGACTCCTCCTCGGATTCCACCTCTGCCTCCTCAGAAGCAGACTCCTCCTCTGAATCCATTTCATTCCCAATGAAAGCACGTGCCTTGCCAGATGAGCTCTTCTTATAGGAAGAAGATTTTGAAGAAGACTTTGAGGATTTCTTCTTCTTCTTGTCGTCGGAGTCATATTTCTTGCTCTTCTTCTTATTCTTCTTCTTCTTTGCTTCCTTGTCCCATTGAGGACATTCAGATATGTAGTGACCTGGCTTCTTGCATTTGTGGCATGTTCTCTTCTTTTGGTCACGAGTGGAAGACTCATCGTTCTTGGAGATGGATCTTGAAGACTTTCCGAAGCGATTCTTCTTGGAGAACTTTTGGAACTTTCTCACAAGCATTGCTAGCTCTTTGCCAATGTCTTCAGGATCATCAGAAATGCAGTCAGATTCTTCAGATAAGGATACATCCTTTGCCTTCAAAGCATGAGATCGGCCGTAGTTGGGACCATAATATCTCTCTTCTCAGATAGCTGGAATTCATGTGTGTTGAGCCTCTCAAGTATGTCAGATGGATCAAGATCTCTGAAGTCAGGGCGCTCTTGAATCATCAAGGCCAAAGTGTCAAATGAGCTGTCAAGTGATCTCAGTAGCTTCTTCGCTATCTCATGCTTGGTGATTTCAGTGGCGCCAAGTGCGCGAAGCTCATTTGTGATATCAGTGAGGCGGTCGAAGGTGAGCTTGATATTCTCATTGTCATTCCTCTTGAATCAGTTGAAGAGATTGCGAAGCACATCTATTCTTGAGTCTCTCTGTGTTGAGACATCTTCGTTGACCTTGGACAGCCAGTCCCAGACTAGCTTTGCAGTTTCCAGAGCACTCACACGGCCATACTGCCCTTTGGTTAGATGACCACAGATGATGTTCTTGGCGGTTGAGTCCAGTTGTGCGTATCTCTTGACATCAGCAACGGTGATGCCTTCACTGACTTTGGGAACGCCTGTCTTGACAACATACCAGAGGTCGATATCAATGGCTTCAAGATGCATGCACATCTTATTCTTCCAGTAGGGGTAATCAGTGCCATCGAAGATGGGGCACACAGTGGAGACCTTGATTATCCCTGCAGTCGACATAGCTAAAACTCCAGGTGGTTAAACCGAATCACATAGAACAAGGGAGCACCTTCCTCTGATACCAATTGAAAGTGCTAGTTATCGACTAGAGGGGGGGTGAATAGGCGATTTTTATGAAAGTTGTCGGAGTATTCTCGTGTCACTCTGCAGGGGGTACCGCGAGTCGACAGATGCCATGGGGTGGCTTGAGGTGAGGGCAAGACTGCCGTGGAATATCCGGGGACGGGTATGCGAGTAGCACGCGCTAGTTTACCCAGGTTCGGGGCTCTCCAGAGAGATAATTCCCCTACTCCTGCATGTTTGGATATATATGTGGAGTGTACATCTGGCAGTACAAAGTGCTCCTGGAGCTGTATTTGAGATCAGTGCCAAGGGCATCTGACTTCGTAAATGCATGTGCATGGCATGCTCTAGTGGCCAAGTATGACCATGGTTTGAGGCGTGGTGGAGTTCATCCTCCTGGATGGATGGCTGGCTGGCTAGCTAGCTTGCTGGCTTGCCCCCCGTGTGAGGCCTCCCCTGGTGCTCCTTATAAAGGGGAGCCCAGGGGACAAGGGATGGCCCGCGTGACCAACTTCACTATTTGGAAGACAGCGACATGACGTATTACACCTGCTACAGTGTGTCACTATTGCTCAGCAGTGTCCGGGTACAGCCGTCTCATCCGCGGTATGGCCGTCTTGTCGGTGTCGGGTCATATGTGATGTCGTGGTTGACTCCAGGCAGCCGGCTGGTTGGCGCAGCCGGACGGAGAGCAGGCCGGGCAGCCGGGTGGCGAGCCGGCCCGGGCAGTCGGACAGGGGGCCGTCTGGGGCGGCCTGAGCATTCGGACCGAGGGGCTTTGCTAGCCTCGATGTCTTGAAATATTGTCTCGCCGTCTTCGGGGTACCCATGGTCAACTACCCCGACAGTAGCCTCCGCGCCTCCGGGCAACTTGGCAAAGTTGGGCGGAGGTTTTTTAGCGGGTGTTGATGTAAAAGATGCTTGATGACGGCCGGCTGCAGGCCGCAGCCAGCGCGGCTTGCTTTCGGCGGGGGCGCGTGAGCGCACCCGCTGGGTGTAGCCTCCGAGCCTCCGGGTAACTTTGGAAAAGTTGGGCGGAGGCTTTTCGCGGTTGTTGGTGCAGACGATGGCGTCGAGGGGCCGGTTGCAGCCGGCGGCGGCCATGCCACAGGCGTGGCATGTTCCGAGTGGGGGCACGCAAGCGCACCCGCTGGGTGTAGCGTCCGAGCCTCCGGGCAACTTGGAAAAGTTGGGCGGAGGGTCTTGTTGTTGGTGATGAAGCCGACGGCGGCGTCGAGGGTGCCGGGCGTGGACACGGAGTCCGCCGGCTGATGGGCGCGGGGCCCTGCCGGGCATGGACGCGGAGTCCGTCGGCTGTTGCTGTCGGGCATGGACGTGGGGTCCGCCGACTGAAGCTGTCGGGCGCGGACGCGGGGTCCGCCGACTGACGCTGTCGGGCACGGACGCGGGGTCCGCCGACTGAAGCTGTCGGGCGCGGACGCGAGTCCGCCGACTGATGCTGTCGGGCGCGGACGCGGAGTCTGCCGACTGTTGCTGTCGATGACAGCCGGTTGCGAGTTGCAGCCGGCACGGCTTGCTTCCATTAGGGGTGCGCCAGCGCACCCACTGGGTGTAGTCTCCGAGCCTCCGTGTGAGGAGGGGGTTCCCCACGGAAATGATCATGTAAAAAGTAGGGATAGACGGGCGTAGCAATATGTCAAATGTTTGCTTTTAGCATTGCAAGTTTTATGCGGAGGGTGCCGACTCGGTTTCGTTCGAGCCCCCTTCAATCTTTTTCATGTTCCCTCCGCTCATTGGCTTGTGCTCTCGCTAGCCGGACAGCCGCGCTGTGGTCTATGGCTGAGAGTGAGCCACGGAGTGAAGCGCACAGTACTCAGACTCTGGGAGCAGATTCAACCAAGCAGATACTCATAAAGCAAACGGCCGGGTCGCCCGAACCGTTTTTCTTCCCGGACGTTTTTCGCGTGGGTGGCCTCCAGCTTTTGCTCTCGCTTGCCGGACAGCCGCGCTGCGGTCTGTGGCTGAGAGTGGGCCTTCGGTTTCGTGCACGCTACTAAGCCGTCTCCGGGAACGAACGTCTCAGGCCAAGCGGCCAGCCTCCGGGCCAACACTGGCTGGCGCCGGGGCGAACAGTAGTGCAACTGTAATAAAATGTGGAGATAGCCCCCCGAGCACCGCTCGAGGTTATCCGTGTTTGCGCGGTGCAAAAATGTTGGGGAACGTAGCATGCAATTTCAAAAAAATTCCTACGATCACGCAAGATCTATCTAGGAGATGCATAGCAACGAGAGGGGGAGAGTGTGTCCATGTACCCTCGTAGACCAAAAGCGGACATTAGGTTAACGCGGTTGATGTAGTCGAACGTCTTCACGATCCAACCGATCTAGTACCGAACGTACGGCACCTCCGAGTTCCACACACGTTCAGCTCGATGACGTCCCTCGAACTCTTGATCTAGCAGAAGGTCGAGGGAGAGTTTCGTCAGCACGACGGCGTGGTGACGGTGATGGTGATGTGATCCGCGCAGGGCTTCGCCTAAGCACTATGACGCTATGACCGGAGGAGTAAACTGTGGAGGGGGGCACCGCACACGGCTAAGAGAATAACCCCCCCCCCCCCCCCCCCCCCCCCCCCCCCCCCCCCCCCCCCCCCCCCCCCCCCCCCCCCCCCCCCCCCCCCCCCCCCCCCCCCCCCCCCCCCCCCCCCCCCCCCCCCCCCCCCCCCCCCCCCCCCCCCCCCCCCCCCCCCCCCCCCCCCCCCCCCCCCCCCCCCCCCCCCCCCCCCCCCCCCCCCCCCCCCCCCCCCCCCCCCCCCCCCCCCCCCCCCCCCCCCCCCCCCCCCCCCCCCCCCCCCCCCCCCCCCCCCCCCCCCCCCCCCCCCCCCCCCCCCCCCCCCCCCCCCCCCCCCCCCCCCCCCCCCCCCCACACATAACTCATAATACAAATCGTCATCGAACGTTAAGCGTGCGGACCCTACGGGTTCGAGAACTATGTAGACATGACCGAGACACTTCTCCGGTCAATAACAAATAGCGGAACCTGGATGCTCATATTGGCTCCCGCATATTCTACGAAGATCTTTATCGGTCGAACCGCAATGACAACATACGTTATTCCCTTTGTCATCGGTATGTTACTTGCCCGAGATTCGATCGTCGGTATCCTCATACCTAGTTCAATCTCGTTACCGGCAAGTCTCTTTACTCGTTCCGTAATGCATCATCCCGTAACTAACTCATTAGTCACATTGCTTGCAAGGCTTATTATGATGTGCATTAGCGAGAGGGCCCGAATCTCGATCTATGCCAACCCAACAAAACACCTTCGGAGATACCTGTAGAGCATCTTTATAATCACCCTTTTACGTTGTGACATTTGATAGCACACAAGGTATTCCTCCGGTATTCGGGAGTTGCATAATCTCATAGTCAAAGGAATATGTATAAGTCATGAAGAAAGCAGTAGCAATAAAGCTTAACGATCATTATGCTAAGCTAACGGATGGGTCTTGTCCATCACATCATTCTCCTAATGATGTGATCCCATTCATCAAATGACAACACATGTCTATGGTTAGGAAACTTAACCATCTTTGATTAACGAGCTAGTCTAGTAGAGGCTTACTAGGGACACTGTGTTTTGTCTATGTATCCACACATGTATCAAGTTTCCGGTTAATACAATTCTAGCATGAATAATAAACATTTATCATGATATAAGGAAATATAAATAACAACTTTATTATTGCCTCTAGGGCATATTTCCTTCAGTCTCCCACTTGCACTAGAGTCAATAATCTAGTTCACATCGCCATGTGATTTAACACCAATAGTTCAATTTAACACCAATAGTTCACATCGCCATGTGACCAACACCAAAAGAGTTTACTAGAGTCAATAATCTAGTTCACATCGCTATGTGATTATCACCCAAAGAATACCAAGGTGTGATCATGTTTTGCTTGTGAGAGAAGTTTAGTCAAACGGATCTGCCACATTCAGAGCCGTATGTATTTTGCAAATTTCTATGTCTACAATGCTCTGCATGGAGCTACTCTAGCTAATTTCTCCCACTTTCAATATGTATCCAGATCAAGACTCAGAGTCATCCGGATCGGTGTGAAAGCTTGCATCAACGTAACTCTTTACGACGAACTCTTCATCACCTCCATAACCGAGAAATATTTCCTTAGTCCTCTAAGGATAACTTTGACCGCTGTCCAGTGATCCACTCCTGGATCACTATCGTACCCCCTTGCCAAACTCATGGCAAGGTACACAATAGGTCCGGTACACAGCATAGCATACTTTATAGAACCTATGGCTGAGGCATAGGGAATGACTTTCATTCTCTTTCTATTTTCTGCCGTGGTCGGGTTTTGAGTCTTACTCAACTTTACACCTTGCAATACAGGCAAGAACTCCTTCTTTGACTGTTCCATTTTGAACTACTTCAAAATCTTGTCAAGGTATGTACTTATTGAAAAATCTTATCAAGCGTTTTGATCTATCTCTATAGATCTTAATGCCCAATATGTAAGCAACTTCACTGAGGTCTTTCTTTGAAAAACTCCTTTTAAACACTCCTTTATGCTTTCCAGAAAATTCTACATCATTTCCGATCAACAATATGTCATTCACATATATTTATCAGAAAGGTTGTAGTGCTCCCACTCACGTTCTTTGTAAATACAGGCTTCACCGCAAGTCTGTATAAAACTATATGCTTTGATCAATTCATCAAAGCGTATATTCCAACTCCGAGATGCTTGCAACAGTCCATAGATGGATTGCTGGAGCTTGCACATTTTGTTAGCACCTTTAGGATTGACAAAACCTTCTGGTTGCATCATATACAACTCTTCTTTAATAATCCATTTAGGAATGCAGTTTTGATATCCATTTGCCAGATTTCATAAAATGCGGCAATTGCTAACATGATTCGGACAGACTTAAGCATCGATACGAGTGAGACAATCTCATCGTAGTCAACACCTTGAAGTTGTCGAAAACCTTTTGCGACAATTCGAGCTTTGAAGATAGTAACACTACCATCAGCGTATGTCTTCCTCTTGAAGATCCATTTATTCTCAATGGCTTGCCGATCAAAGTCCATACTTTGTTCTCATACATGGATCCCATCTCAGATTTCATGGCCTCAAGCCATTTTGCGGAATCTGGGCTCATCATCGCTTCCTCATAGTTCGTAGGTTCGTCATGGTCTAGTAACATGACTTCCAGAATAGGATTACCGTACCACTCTGGTGCAAAACATGCTCTGGTTGACCTACGAGGTTCAGTAGTAACTTGATCTGAAGTTTCATGATCATCATCATTAGCTTCCTCACTAATTGGTGTAGGCATCACTGGAACTGATTTCTGTGATGAACTACTTTACAATTCAAGAGAAGGTCAATTACCTCATTAAGTTCTACTTTCCTCCCACTCACTCCTTCTCTAGAAAGGATCCATTCTTAGCAACAAAGATCTTGCCTTCGGATCTGTGATAGAAGGTGTACCCAACAGTCTCTTTCCCCCCCCCCCCCCCCCCCCCCCCCCCCCCCCCCCCCCCCCCCCCCCCCCCCCCCCCCCCCCCCCCCCCCCCCCCCCCCCCCCCCCCCCCCCCCCCCCCCCCCCCCCCCCCCCCCCCCCCCCCCCCCCCCCCCCCCCCCCCCCCCCCCCCCCCCCCCCCCCCCCCCCCCCCCCCCCCCCCCCCCCCCCCCCCCCCCCCCCCCCCCCCCCCCCCCCCCCCCCCCCCCCCCCCCCCCCCCCCCCCCCCCCCCCCCCCCCCCCCCCCCCCCCCCCCCCCCCCCCCCCCCCCCCCCCCCCCCCCCCCCCCCCCCCCCCCCCCCCCCCCCCCCCCCCCCCCCCCCCCCCCCCCCCCCCCCCCCCCCCCCCCCCCCCCCCCCCCCCCCCCCCCCCCCCCCCCCCCCCCCCCCCCCCCCCCCCCCCCCCCCCCCCCCCCCCCCCCCCCCCCCCCCCCCCCCCCCCCCCCCCCCCCCCCCCCCCCCCCCCCCCCCCCCCCCCCCCCCCCCCCCCCCCCCCCCCCCCCCCCCCCCCCCCCCCCCCCCCCCCCCCCCCCCCCCCCCCCCCCCCCCCCCCCCCCCCCCCCCCCCCCCCCCCCCCCCCCCCCCCCCCCCCCCCCCCCCCCCCCCCCCCCCCCCCCCCCCCCCCCCCCCCCCCCCCCCCCCCCCCCCCCCCCCCCCCCCCCCCCCCCCCCCCCCCCCCCCCCCCCCCCCCCCCCCCCCCCCCCCCCCCCCCCCCCCCCCCCCCCCCCCCCCCCCCCCCCCCCCCCCCCCCCCCCCCCCCCCCCCCCCCCCCCCCCCCCCCCCCCCCCCCCCCCCCCCCCCCCCCCCCCCCCCCCCCCCCCCCCCCCCCCCCCCCCCCCCCCCCCCCCCCCCCCCCCCCCCCCCCCCCCCCCCCCCCCCCCCCCCCCCCCCCCCCCCCCCCCCCCCCCCCCCCCCCCCCCCCCCCCCCCCCCCCCCCCCCCCCCCCCCCCCCCCCCCCCCCCCCCCCCCCCCCCCCCCCCCCCCCCCCCCCCCCCCCCCCCCCCCCCCCCCCCCCCCCCCCCCCCCCCCCCCCCCCCCCCCCCCCCCCCCCCCCCCCCCCCCCCCCCCCCCCCCCCCCCCCCCCCCCCCCCCCCCCCCCCCCCCCCCCCCCCCCCCCCCCCCCCCCCCCCCCCCCCCCCCCCCCCCCCCCCCCCCCCCCCCCCCCCCCCCCCCCCCCCCCCCCCCCCCCCCCCCCCCCCCCCCCCCCCCCCCCCCCCCCCCCCCCCCCCCCCCCCCCCCCCCCCCCCCCCCCCCCCCCCCCCCCCCCCCCCCCCCCCCCCCCCCCCCCCCCCCCCCCCCCCCCCCCCCCCCCCCCCCCCCCCCCCCCCCCCCCCCCCCCCCCCCCCCCCCCCCCCCCCCCCCCCCCCCCCCCCCCCCCCCCCCGAAGGCCAAACTCGTAACTCAAATATTCGCTTCCGCGATCAGATCGTAGAAACATTATTTTCTTGTTACGATGATTCTCTACTTCACTCTGAAATTCTTTGAACTTTTCAAATGTTTCAGACTTGTGTTTCATTAAGCAGATATACCCATATCTGCTCAAATCATCTGTGAAGGTCAGAAAATAATGATACCCACAGCGAGCCTCAACACTCATCGGACCGCATACATCGGTATGTATTATTTCCAATAAGTCAGTGGCTCGCTCCATTGTTCCGAAGAATGGAGTTTTAGTCATCTTGCCCATGAGGCATGGTTCGCAAGCATCAAATGATTCATAATCAAGTGATTCTAAAAAATCCATCCGTATGGAGTTCCTTCATGCGCTTTACACCAATATGACCTAAACGGCAGTGCCACAAATATGTTGCACTATCATTATCAACTTCGCATCTTTTGGCATCAATATTATGAATATGTGTATCACTACGATTGAGATTCAATAAACCATTTACATTATATTGGATGTATGACCATAGAAGGTTTTATTCATATAAACAGAACAACAATTATTCACTGACTTAAATGAATAACCGTATCGCAATAAACATGATCCAATCATATTCATGCTCAACGCAAACACTAAATAACACTTATTTTGGTCCAACACTAATCTCGAAGGTAGAGGGAGTGTGCGATGGTGATCTTATCAACCTTGGAATCACTTTCAACACACATCGTCACCTCGCCCTTAACTAGTCTTTGTTCATTTTGCAATTCCTGTTTCGAGTTACTAATCTTAGCAACTGAACTGGTATCAAATACCTTGGGGTTACTATGAACACTAGTAAAGTACACATCAATAACAT
>JAAAWM010011278.1:0-70780 GCA_036873465.1 Thinopyrum obtusiflorum | reverse complement strand
GGCGGTTCACCCTTACCCTTTGGCCAGCCAAGTCCGAGCGCGCCTTGGGCCCGGGGGCTACTGTCAGCGTTCTGGGAACCAGGGTACCCAGACTTGCCTGCCTAAGGCCCACGGCATGGCTTCATCGACGGCCTGGTACGACCCATCTTCAGCACTGGCCAGACAAGACCATCACGAGGGGCCAAGCCTCGCGTGGTGGACGACATGAAGACCTCCAGAGGGAGCGGCCTCCCCAGGCTGGCTCCCGAGGAGCAGAGATTCCTATGTAGGCGCCCAGCTCATGAGGTTGATGTGACGCAAGCCATGACGACCAAGGCGAGGCGGGCGCCAGCGGGCGTAGAGCAGGAGGTTTCCTCTTTGGTGCTAACGGGGCATGTGTTGGTGTCAAAACCGGCGGATCTCGGGTAGGGGGTCCCGAACTGTGCGTCTAAGGTTAATGGTAATAGGAGACAGGGGACACAATGTTTACCTAGGTTCGGTCCCTCTTTATGGAGGTAATACCCTACTTCCTGCTTGATTGATCTTGATGAATATGAGTATTACAAGAGTTGATCTACCACGAGATCATAATGGCTAAACCCTAGAAGTCTAGCCTGTATGACTATGGTAATGAGTCTCTCTCCTCCGGACTAAGTCCTCCGATTTATATAGACACCGGGAGGATCTAGGGTTACACAAGGTCGGTTACAGAGAAAGGAATCTACATATTTGATCGCCAAGCTTGCCTTCCACGCCAAGGAGAGTCCCATCTGGACATGGGTAGAGTATTCGGTCTTTGTATCTTCACAGTCCATCAGTCCGGCCCACGACTAATAGGCCGGACATCCGAGGACCCCTTAGTCCAGGACTCCCTCAGCATGCACGGGCGCGGGGTCCCGAGGAATCAGCCAAAGGTTTCCATTCCCGTGCAACGAGACCAAGACCGCCAGGACGGATGTCATTGCCAAGCCCACCACGGCGTCACGAGCAGAAGCTTTGCAGGCGAAGACCACCTTTCATCGGAATAAGATGTACTACTTGTCCCCATTCAAAATTGGCCACTGTGGGATCCCTTCCCGCCTTCGATTGGAAGAAGAGTACCAAGGCAACTATAAATAGAGCTTAGCCACCACCGTAGAGAGGGATCCGACCCGAATCCTCACAAGCTCACACCCACACAAGAACAGACCTCCTGAGGTTGTTCTTCCTCTGTGCTAGTTCATCCGCAGCCCCTCACGAGGCTAATCCACCCCAAAGCAGGAGTAGGGTCTTAAACCATAAGGTGGCCCGAACCTGGGTAAACTGCCATGTCCCTTTCCTTTCTTGTTCATCGAGCTAGGCTGTGGGGGCGACGAACTGGTTGGCTAGAGAAGTTGTGTTCTTCGCACACACCCCAGAGTTCAAACCTTTCTTGGGTCTGCGGAGCCCCGAATCCGACAAATGCCAAGAAAAGCATTTGGGATAGTGTGGATGAGAGCTGACTTGATTTTGTGCAAAAACAGAAACTTTTGTGCCCAGTAACAGAATTGTTTAAAATTACTGGAGCGTTAAAAAATTCTGAATTTTTTACATATGATTGATACGTAAATCTTGTACGTTTTCCTAAATTTTCAGAATTTTTGGCATAACAGAAGTATGGTTAATGGTCAGATCATTACAGACTATTCTGTTTCTAGAAGATTCTATTTTCAATGCATAGCTTGCTTGTTTTCTAGTTTCTATGGCTTATATTGCCCAATATAACTTGTAGAAATGATATGGTATAGTAGGCATTGTGTGAGAACAATTATGAATCTTATCTTGATTGTACCAAAGTGAATGATTAGTATTTCTCATACTAACCCATCTTACAAAGTTCCGTTAAGTTTTGTGTGATTGAAGTTTTCAAGTTTTGGGTGAGATATCGATATGAGGAGAATAAGGAGGGACAAGACCCTAAGCTTGGGAATGCCCAAGGCACCCCGAGTTAAAATTCAAGGAAGATACAAGCAACTAAGCTTGGGGATGCCCCGGAAGGCATCCCCTCTTTTATCTTCAATACTATCGGTATACCTTACTTGGTGCTATATTTTTATTCGTCACATGATATGTGTTTTGCTTGGAGCGTATTTTCATTTTACTAGCTGTTTGAATAAAATCATTGGATCTGAAATCTTGAATGAGAGAGAGTCCTCACATGGCTTTTTAACTAATTGACTACGCATTGATCTTCTCTTATATCTTTTTGGATTAGTTTTGTCATTTACTCTCGTGCTTCACTTATATCTTATTAGTAAATGGTTGAATGAATTGAATATCACAAATCTGAAATTATATATGTTTTATATGCTTATCCCATGGGGAGTAATGACTTCACATATAATAAGTATAGGTGGTAAAATTTATTGATAGTTAGCAAACACCGCTTTGGTCACTTGAACAATTCATGAAAGAATATTGAAGGAAGAGAGATTTCACATATAAATATACTATCTTGGACATCGCCTATGATTGTGAGCCCCATTAATTATTTTCAAACTTGAGAAAATTAGTTGAAGTTGTACAAGGAAGACAATGTAATAAGTTATGTTTGGGTATATTTGTATAGAAGTTATATTGTTATGGATCCTCCAACATGTGGTGCTTGCTTAGGATCTTTTCCTAGCCAAAAATTTGTACTAAGTAGAGATACTACTTGTGCATCTAAAAACCCTTAAACCTCATTTCTTGCCATGAGTGTCCACCATATCTACATATGGATTGAACAAGATCCTTCAAGTAAGTTGTCATTGGTGCAAAAAGCAATAAAAATTGCTCCTAAATATGTATGATCTTCTATTGTAAGGGAAACTAAGCGTTGTACAAACTTGTGATGGTAAAGAAATAAAAGCGGCGGATTGCATAATAAAGGTTGCTATCTCAAAGGGCAAAACAACGTACGTTCCTTTGCATTAAGGGTTTGCACATCCAAAATTAAAAAGCACATGACAACCTCTGCTTCCCTCTGCGAAGGGCCTATATTTCACTTTCATGTATTTACCTGTATTCAAGAGTCAACAATATTCCTTCTTATTTCAACCTCTATTATTCTTTAGTTGGCAAGCATCATGTGGTGGAAAGATCCAAGCATATATGGCCATTCATATATATTTGATCATTATTATTGTTGACAATAATCTACATGGTAAATAAGTTGGGAGGCGAAACATTAAAGCCCCTATCTTTCTCTGTGTTCGACGGATGCTATTTGTTCTAAAAATATGCTTTGACTGTTAGAAATCATGAAAGACTATATGATAGTTGAGTATGTGGAATTTGCTAAATCATAGCTCTTACATAGACCCTTCCTAAAAGTAAGATGAATTGCAATGGTTTGGTGACCGAGAACATAGTTTGTTAGTTTTCAAGAAACTTTATGATCTATACTTTAACATGTGAATAGCTTGTTACTTGATCATGAGAAGTTTTCTAAGATGAGCTACTGTTTATGATATATAATTATGCTAGAAAAAGTGTTTGGAACTATCATTGATCAAATTTATGCACTATGCTAGCATTCACACTTCATAAATTATATCTTTTATCATTTACCTACTCGAGGACGAGCAGGAATTAAGCTTGGGGATGTTGATATGTCTCCAATGTATCTATAATTTATGAAGTATTAATGCCATGTTTGAAACAATTTTATATGGTTCTCGTATGATTTGATTAGAACTAACCCATACTGACGATGTTTACAGCAGAACTACCATGGTGTCGCTTTTTGTGCAGAAATAAAAGTTCCCGGAATGGGCTGAAAATTTACGGTGATTTTTATGGACCAAAAGAGACCCCCGAAGCACCGGAGCTGGGCCAGGAAGTGACCAAGGAGGCCACAAGCCTAGAGGGCGCGCCCTACCCCCGAGGGAGGGTGCTCCCGGCTTGTGGGCCCCTCGGACACCCACTTGACGTGAGACCAATGCAAAAAATTCTTATAAATACCAAAACCTCCGAAAAGAACCCTAGATGAGAAGTTCCGCCGCAGCAAGCCTCTGTACCCACAAAAAATCAATCTAAGGCCTCTATGGCACCTCGCCGAAGGTGGCCATCATCACCGGAGGCCATGGAGGAGGAAGCCGGAGGGGGCCATCATCAACATGGAGGCCAAGGACCAAAGGGAGAACCTCTCCCCATCTAGGGGGAAGGCCATGGAGGAGGAAGCACTTGGAGGAGACTCTCCCCCCCCTCTCTCTCGGTGGCACCGGAGTCCCACCGGGGGAACCATCGCCGCGGTGATCATCTTCATCAACATCACCTTCTTCATCACCTTCCTCATTCTTTTAAGCGGTCCACTCTCCCGCACCACGTTGTAATCCCCTACTTGAACACGGTGCTTTATGCCACATATTATGATCCAATGATGTGTTGCCATCCTATGATGTTTTCAGTAGATTTCTTTTGTCATTTGGGTTCATTGATGATCTAGATTGGTTTGAGTTGTATGTTTGATAATGGTGCTGTCCTATGGTGCCCTCCGTGCCACGCACACATGAGGGATATCGGATGTAGGGTTTGCAATATGTTCATGATTCGCTTATGGTGGGTTGCTAGAGTGACAGAAGCTTAAACCTGGGTAAGGGGGTTGTTTGCGTACTGGAGTAAAGAGGACTTGATACTTTAATGCTATGGTTGGGTTTTACCTTAATGATCTTTTGTAGTTGCGGATGCTTGCTAGAGTTCCAATCATAAGTGCATATAATCCAAGTAGAGAAAGTATGTTAGCTTATGCCTCTCCCTCAAATAAAATTGCATTAATGATTATCGATCTTGTTAACAATTGCCTAGGACAATTCCGCACACCGATCCATCATTATTGCACACTCGCTATTTGTAATATATTGTGATATATTCTAACTTTATGATAACAACACCTACTTTTATATTTTAGTTCTTCGATGTGATGCAAAGCTATCCTCTTCATACCCACAACGTAGTTTTATTTCTCGTTTCTAGATGGAATAAAATGGTTCGTGTACGTAGAGTCGTATCAGTGGCTGATAGGACTTGAGAGAATATTGATCTGACCTTTAGCTCCTTGTGGGTTCGACACTCCATACTTATCACTTCCCCCTTTAGAAATTGCTACGATGATTCCTTGCACTTGGGGATTATCAGTGGCTGGTGCGATCAGCCTCGCGAGGCCCGCCCTTAGGGCAACGCGAGCCTCCCACCGCTGCTGCCATCACCAAGGAGGAACAACTACAACGAGCAGGACGAGGTGACTGGGGACTACCAGGAGCCTCACACGGTGGCCTACATCCTCGGAGGAGCTCAGGCCCCTCGTCCAACCACCTCTTCAAGTAGTTCTCTCATGAGGTGAACACTGCCCTCCCGAGGCTTGAGGCTGTGCGTCCCCTCAAGTGGTCACAGTACACCATCACCTATGACTCCAAGCACCACCTTAAGTGTTCAGCCACCACCGGCATGCTCCCCATGCTGTGCACGCCCACCATCAGCAACGTCTCTGTCACCAACACCCTCATGGACGGCGGCGCTGGCTTCAACATCCTCTCTGTGGAAACCTTCGAGATGCTTCAAGTGCCATATTACCAGCTCATGCCGACTAGGCCATTCTCTGGGGTGACCGACGGTTCCACCACCCCCATGGGGCAGGTGCGCCTCCCAGTCACCTTCGACACCCGCGACAACTACCACACCGAGTTCATCAACTTCGACGTGGCCCACATTTGGCTCCCGTACAATGCCATCCTCGGGTACCCTACCCTTGCCAAGTTCATGGCGGCAACCCAATATGGCTATAATGTCCTGAAGATGCCAGGGTGCAGCGGCTTCATCACTGTCGCCTGCAGTGAAAAAGATGCGGTCTGCTCCCTCGAGCATGTTTACCGGGCTGCTATGACCGAGAACTCCGACGGCAAGGGTGACGTCACGCCTCCTGACGCTGTCCCCGTGAAGAAGAAGCAGTTCCTCCCCAAGAGCCATCCTGAGGCAAAGAAGGCACCTGCATGTGACGCCTCGGGTGCTGCGCCTGTCGCCGGGGCATGCCCTCCTCTCGCATAGGTGTCACATCCCTAGCTTCTAGTACTGCCTAGTGTTTGCATCTTGCTTGCGTCATGTTTAACTTTCATGGATATTTGAAATGTGGATGTTCAAACCCTAGCATCAAAGTAATTCAAATAGGCTCAACCTAAATTATTTTCAATGAACCCAAAATGCCCTTCAAAAATGTTCAAGATTTATGGAAAAAGGTGAAAACCTTAACCAGAGATGATCCACATTTTTCCAGGACATTTTTGGTCTTTGAATTGAATCAATACTTATTTGAATTGGAGATATAAATTCCTATAAATACTTCTATAACTCCAATAATTCTGAAAACTTGCGAGTGGCTCTGAATATTTTGTATCCGGCCACATAATAAATTTCAGAATTTATAAAAATGGTTTGGTCTCTGAACTAAATCAAAACAGAACAAAAGAAATAAAAAATAGAAAAAAAGGTGAGAAACCGTACCTGGCGCAGCCACCTGGCCGCCCATCTTCGGCCCAACCCACTAGGCCGAAGCGGTTGTCTTCAACCTCTGCCAGTAGGCAGAGGCAAGACAGCACGCGCGCGCTTGAGGGCGCCACGCCTCCTCCCTGCCTGCTTCACCCCCTGGGCCTTCTAGCGACGCCACGGAGATGCCTTGGAGCCTCCTCTCCCGCTCCCCACTCTCCCTGGACCCCTTACCTCCTCCTCTGTCTCTCTCTCCCGCGAACGCCCGAGTGCCACCCTCGCTGCCGTTCACAATAGCAGCAGCTACTGAGCTCCCCGTGATCGCTCTCCGCGTCCAAAGGCACCGTAGCCTCGTCCTCGACCTCTCCACCGAGCCATGGAACGACGGACGTGCCACAATGTCATCCCCACTGTCCTCATTGCCGCCTCTGCCCGGTGACCGCCGTCGTTCGATTCGTGCCATCCAATGCCTCCCCGGCCTCGCCCTGGACTCCGTACGAACCGCGATGAGCTACTGGCCATTCCCCCTCTGCCCCCTGCTTCCTCCCGTCCTCTAGCCACCGCCCCGAGATCACCCCAGGCCGCCGTCTACCATGGCCGGCGAGCCCTTGCTCCTAAGCCCCTCCACTCCAGCCAGTTGCTCCGATGTGCTCCTCTTGCCCCATAGGTGCTGCATAGCACCTCTTTCGGCTGGCCCTCGAGCCGCAGCCCCGCGCCCAAGCACAGCCGTGCTCCGGCCGCCGCCTCACTCGTCGTCGTTGCCGATATCGGCCACCCAAGCACCCGTCGTTGCCACAGTCCGAAGCGCCTCGTCGTGCCGGTCCCGTAGAACACATCCCCACGACCTCTCGTCACCGGAAACGGCCGGACGAGGACCTCCGTCGTGTCCTGCTTAGAGCCGACGGCTAATCGTCGGTTAGCCGACGTGGTCGTCATTAGATTAGGGGCTAACTAACCCTATTATTTTTGCATTAGACATTGATAGTAGGACCCGCTTTGTTAGTTTACTGGTTAACCAAAATAATGAGGTTAATTAATAAAATCAGTGGACCCACGCGTCAGCAACGACCGTGCTGACGTGGCCTTTGACTGGGCCCACATGTGTGTGACCCTAGCCATCACTGTGAGACTGACCAGTGGGACCCACTGGTCAGGTTTGACATGGACCGGCCCTATTTACAACTGATATCACAGTGACATCATGCTGACACAGTAATTCTTTTCTGGAATTTAAGTAAATCTTAAATGGTTTATTTATTTCAGAAAATGTTATGAACTTCAAAAATTCATATAAATTCAACCGTAACTCCAAATGAAATAAGTTATACATGAAAAATTATCAGAAAAATCCAATCTATCTATTGGTACTGGTTTCATGCATGACAAAGCAATTTAACCTTGCTGTATAGATCAAAACATGTTAATGCACTTTGTCAATTCATAATTTGAGTTTGATTTTGAACCTTTGGTTCAAATCAACTCAAACCCTTCCGTTGATAGCTGCATTAGCTCAAATCACAACATATTGCCATGTCACATTCATGCATCATATTGTTGCATTGCATTGATTGTGTTCCTTTGTGATAGCCTGGCTTATTAGGGATGATACACTACTCATATCAATAAGGAATTCCTTCTTTTACGGAAGCCCATCCGGACAGAACTCCAAAGTTAAGCGTGCTTAGCTTGGAGTAATTTCAGGATGGGTGATCGACCGGGAAGTTGCTCCCGGGTGCGCACGAGTGAGGACAAAGTGCGCAGAAAAGACTAGTATTGATCTGTGGGGCCAGTCTAGATCCCGCCAGGAGTAACGACCACCGGCGGGTGTGTCTGGGGTGTTACAATTTGGTATCAGAGCCGACCCTCGCGGTTACACGGATGTTTGCGGACAGGTGCGTGGTGATGTTGTTCATGACATTTGTGACCCGTCCTGGCACACGGCATGGCACATGTACCGGACTGGATGCACAGACGTATGTGCCAAGAGGGAACGTTCATGTGGCCCGACGAGGACATCGGTTCCTCTGAGTGGGGGTGTATGTGATAGCCTGGCTTTTTAGGGATGATACACTATTCATATCAATAAGGAATTCCTTCTTCTCCGGAAGCCCATTCGGACAGAACTCCACAGTTAAGCATGCTCAGCTTGGAGTAATTTCAGGATGGGTGACTGACCGGGAAGTTGCTCCCGGGTGCGCACGAGTGAGGACAAAGTGCGCAGAAAAGACTAGTATTGATCTATGGGGCCAGTCTAGATCCCACCAGGAGTAAGGACCACCGGCGGGTGTGTCCGGGGCATTACATCCTTCTCTGTTTGCCGGTGTTGTTCCCTCTCAGTGGACATTGTTCCGACGTTGTGATCATTGACACCGATGAAGAGCTATTACTATCTTTAGAAGTGCTAGGCAAGAAAACCCCCTTTGAGCATTCTGATACAACCCCACTCTCTCACTCCTACTCTCTTTTACTGCATTAGGACAACAATGATTCAACTATTACATGCATGACCTGTCTTTGCCAAAGTAAATAGTTGAAACCCACTAGCATGAGTAGGAGTTGTTTGAGCCATGATGTGCCTACTCATTTATGCTTGCTCTTGGTGCCTGCTATTGCTTAGAGTTGTGTTAGGTCTGATTCATCAGGGATGAATTGGAATGTGGTCATCATGTCCTACTGTTGAGAGCTAAGTGTGTGAACACGATTTGGTAAAGGTAGCTATTAGAGGCCATGTAGGAGTACATGGTGGGTTGTCTCATAGAAACCATCCTCAGGAACTGATTTCTGTGTTTGTGGTCCAAGACAGTTACTACCACACATTGGGCTCCGAGCACTCCAAGCTCTCTCGACTTATTAACCCCCCTGTCCTCTGTCTAGGAGTTGCAAGTAGTTTCTGGTGTTTGTAGTAAGCTAGAGGCCGTGCGCAGAGCTGACCCTAGGGGTGGGCTGTGATGCGGTAGGCAAGTGGCCCGGTGTACCGAGTTGTCCGTTTGGTGACTCGGGAACCCTGCACACATCGTTTGGGGCCGTGGTGGAAACCCCGGCTGGATCTCCTTGCGGATGGAACCCGAATAGGCGATAAACCTGGACTAGAGACTTGTGTGGTTAGTTAGGTCGTGGCCGACACCCTCGCTATACTTCCGCTTGAAGGTTGCCGAGTACATGTCGTGTAAACAGCAATAAGTGGTGAGAGCGTGTGTGAAGAAGTACACCCCTGCAGGGTTAACATGTTCTATTCGAATAGCCGCGTTCGCGGTAATGGACTACTGGGTTGCTTATGCAGTTCATAGACAATTGAAAGTGGATACTCTAAAATTCACAAGATAAGCATGAGTGCTATGGATGGCCTTCTCGTAGGGAGATGGGAGTGGATCCATAGTGGTGTATTGATATGGTGAATATGTGGACTTGTGTGCGCCACCCCAAAAGAGTTACCAGCAGTCGTAGTACAGGATAGCCACTGAGTCAAAGCTGGCTTGCTGCAGTTAAACTCCACTACCCCTTTTTGTTCATACCTAATGCATATGTAGCTAGTTCTGATGTAAGTCTTGCTGGGTATATTTGTACTCACGTTTACTTGCTTAATTTATGTTTTTGTAGAGAGACTTCAGTCTCACTAGTAGTTCCGCGTGGACTTCAACATTTAGCTTGTTACCTAAGCTACGATATTGTACCCTTGGGAGGGTCTTGTAGATAGTCAGGCTCTAAAGCCTTCTTCCTTTTGAGATGTCTGTACCCAGACATGTTTATGCTTCCGTTGCCTGTATGCTCTATATGTTGGGTCATGTGACCCATGATTGTAATTCTTACTATGTATGACTCTTCGGAGCCTTCTGAATAAATACTTTGAGTCGTAGAGTTTTGTTGTGATGCCATGTTGTATTTGCACATATCGAGCATATTGTGTGTATGATTTTCAAATGCTTGGTATGCGTGGGATCTGACAATCTAGTTGTTTACTCTTGGTAGCCTCTCTTATGGGGAAATGTCTCCTAGTGCTTCCACTGAGCCATGGTAGCTTACTACTGCTCCGGAACACATGGGTTGATCGGCATGTGCCCTTCTTTGCTCTTGTGTCTGTCCCTTCGGGGAAATGTCATGCGTTGTTCCTTTAAGTCCTTGTAACTTGCTACGACTTGGGTTCATACGTTGATGACCAACATGTGCATTGTTGGGTCATGTATGCTTGTCCCTGTAAGTTACTGCCACCTTGGGTTTATGACTAGTCATGTCACCCGGGTTCTCTGTCATATGGATGCTAGCGACACTACCATATATGTGAGCCAAAAGGCACAAATAGTCTCGGGCCAGGTAAGGTGGCACCCGTGGGGATACCGTGCGTGAGGCCGCAAAGTGATATGATGTGTTACATGCTAGATCGGTGTGACTTAGGATTAGGGTCCTGACAATAGGAAGGCACGCCCGGCGCCTCCCTCTAGTTAGGCTCGGGGGATTCCACCTGGAGAGCGTCCGACCTAACCGTTGTGGCAAGGGAGGTGCTCAGGAACCATTTGGAGGCATGCTTCGGCGCGCCCCCGCAAGCAAGTAACACGGTGCCAGGCATCAGGAGCACAAGAGTTGATCACCTAGGAGATCCGTGAGCTTCAAGAAGCACGGGAAATGCTCGGTGAGCGTCGTCCCGCGCACCCACCAACTCAGCTGCCGCTCCCGACATGGGCGGCGAGCTGCGCGTGTGCGTTAACATCCCGGGCCTCAACAGGGCTGCTTCCCAGGATCTCTTCTGGCTGTCGCGTGTCGACCGGAGCGGGGGTGCCCCCTGAAACTACATCTGCATGCGCTTCGACCTGCTGAACATGGGTGCCACGTACCAGCGGTTCGTGCAGCTCGTGTTGGCAACTCATGAGACTCGGTACGTGGCGCTGGCACCTCATGAGGCCCCAGCCCCCCGCGAGCCTCCGGGAGCTCAGGAGCCAACCGGCCCCTGAGGTGCGAATCTTCGTGGCATGCTTCGCCAGCTACGTCAAAGCTTCTGCAGCAACATTGCCAGGTAACGTTTTGGTTTCTTCAATTGAGGGCGCCCCTCAGGCCGCATCATCCTCAAGCTGGTTGGGGCCAGCCCCTGCAACTACCTCACCTTTTGGCTATGTACTAAAACCAATTATGCTTTTATGAGTCGCTATGCTTATCAACTTCGTGCTCCACACTGCATCACACCTAGAGGCACCACCCCTTGGGGCCCCACGCGCTAGCAGCTGTCCTCCCGAATGTCCTGTCGGCATGGAAGCACAATCAGCTATGGGGCATGGGTGCTCCTTTGTGGTTCGGCATGGGGACGACCACGTTGCACAAAGGGTAGAAGCAGCAGGAGATAGCACGGCGACGGGCAGCTATCTTTTACCCAGGTTCGGGCCACTTTGCAGCGTAAAACCCTATGATACGTCTCCAACGTGTCTATAATTTTTGATTGTTCCATGCTATTATATTATCTATTTTGTATGTTTTATATGCATTAATATGCTATTTTATATTATTTTTGGGACTAACCTATTAACCTAGAGCCCAGTGATGTCTACTACACAACCTTCTTCTTGTAGACGTTGTTGGGCCTCCAAGTGCAGAGGTTTGTAGGACAGTAGCAAATTTCCCTCAAGTGGATGACCTAAGGTTTATCAATCCGTGGGAGGCGTAGGATGAAGATGGTCTCTCTCAAACAACCCTGCAACCAAATAACGAAGAGTCTCTTGTGTCCCCAACACACCCAATACAATGGTAAATTGTATAGGTGCACTAGTTCGGCGAAGAGATGGTGATACAAGTGCAATATGAATGGTAGATATAGGTTTTTGTAATCTGAAAATATAAAAACAGCAAGGTAGCAAGTGGTAAAAGTGAGCGTAAACAGTATTGCAATGCTAGGAAACAAGGCCTAGGGTTCATACTTTCACTAGTGCAAGTTCTCTCAACAGTAATAACATAATTTGATCATATAACTATCCCTCAACATGCAACAAAGAGTCACTCCAAAGTCACTAATAGCCGAGAACAAACGAAGAGATTATGGTAGGATATGAAACCACCTCAAAGTTATCCTTTCTGATCGATCTATTCAAGAGTCCGTAGTAAAATAACACGAAGTTATTCTTTCGTTCGATCTATCATAGAGTTCGTACTAGAATAACACCTTAAGACACAAATCAACCAAAACCCTAATGTCACCAAGATACTCCAATGTCACCTCAAGTATCCGTGGGTATGATTATATGATATGCATCACACAGTCTCAGATTCATCTATTCAACCAACACATAGAACCTCAAAGAGTGCCCCAAAGTTTCTACCGGAGAGTCAAGACGAAAACGTGTGCCAACCCCTATGCATAAGTTCATAAGGTCACTGAACCCCCAAGTTGATCACCAAAACATACATCAAGTAGATCACGTGAATATCCCATTGTCACCACAGATAAGCACATGCAAGACATACATCAAGTGTTCTCAAATCCTTAAAGACTCAATCCGATAAGATAACTTCAAAGGGAAAACTCAATCCATTACAAGAGAGTAGAGGGGGAGAAACATCATAAGATGCAACTATAATAGCAAAGCTCGCGATACATCTAGATCGTGCCAAATCAAGAACACGAGAGAGAGAGAGAGAGATCAAACACATAGCTACTGGTACATACCCTCAGCCCCGAGGGTGAACTACTCCCTCCTCGTCATGGAGAGCGCCGGGATGATAAAGATGGCCACTGAAGAGGGATTCCCCCCTCCGGCAGGGTGCCGGAACGGGTCTAGATTGGTTTTTGGTGGCTACAAAGGCTTGCGGCGGCGGAACTCCCGATCTAGGTTATGTTCTGGGGGTTTCTATATATATAAGAGGTTTTGGCTTCGGGAACAAGTCAGGGGGGGTCTCCGAGGTGGCCACGAGGTAGGTGGCGCCCCTAGGGGGTAGGGTGCGCCCCCACCCTCGTGGGTGCCTCGGGACTCCACTGGCCCATCTCCGGTGCTCCGTGGGCTTCTTCTGGTCCAAAAATAATCTTCGTCAATTTTCAGGTCAATTGGACTCCGTTTGGTTTTCCTTTTCTGCGATACTCAAAAACAAGGAAAAAACAGAAACTGGCACTGGGCTCTAGGTTAATAGGTTAGTCCCGAAAATCATATAAGATAGCATATAAATGCATATAAAACATCCTAGATGGATAATATAATAGCATGGAACAATCAAAAATTATAGATACTTTGGAGACGTATCAAGCATCCCCAAGCTTATTTCCTGCTCGTCCTCGAGTAGGTAAATGATAAAAACAGAATTTTTGATGTGGAATGCTACCTAACATAATTATCAATGTAATGTTCTTTATTGTGGCAAGAATATTCAGATCCATAAGATTCAAGACAAAAGTTTAATATTGACATAAAAATAATAATACTTCAAGCATACTAACTAAGCAATCATGTCTTCTCAAAATAACATGGCCAAAGAAAGTTCATCCCTACAAAATCATATAGTTTGGTCATGCTCCATTTTCGTCACACAAAATGCTCTCATCATGCACAACCCCGATGACAAGCCAAGCAATTGTTTCATACTTTAGTAATCTCAAACCTTTTCAATCTTCACGCAATACATGAGTGTGAGCCATGGATATATCACTATGGGTGGAATAGAATATAATGATGGGGGTTATGTGGAGAAGACAAAAAAGGAGAAAGTCTCACATTGACGTGGCTAATTAACGGGCTAGGGAGATGCCCATCAATTGATGTCAATGCAAGGAGTAGGGATTGCCATGCAACGGGTGCACTAGAGCTATAAATATATGAAAGCTCAACAAAAGATACTAAGTGGGTGTGCATCCAACTTGCTTGCTCATGAAGACCTAGGGCATTTGAGGAAGCCCATCATTGGAATATACAAGCCAAGTTCTATAATGAAAAATTCCCACTGGTATATGAAAGTGATAATATAAGAGACTCTCTATCATGAAGATCATGGTGCTACTTTGAAGCACAAGTGTGGAAAAAGGATAGTAGCATTGTCCTTTTTATATCTTTTTTTTGGCCTTCCCTTTTTTTATTTGGCCTTTCTCTTTTTTTTTTGGCCTTTCTTTTTTTATTATTATTTGGCCTTTCTTTTTTTTTTCTTTTTTTTCGGGACAATGCTCTATTAATGATGATTATCACACTTCTATTTATTTACAACTCAAGGATTACAACTCGATACTAGAACAAAATATGACTCTATATGAATGCCTCCGGCGGTGTACCGGGATGGGCAATGAATCAAGAGTGACATGTATGAAATTATGCATGGTGGCTTTGCCACAAATACGATGTCCCCCCCCCCCCCCCCCCCCCCCCCCCCCCCCCCCCCCCCCCCCCCCCCCCCCCCCCCCCCCCCCCCCCCCCCCCCCCCCCCCCCCCCCCCCCCCCCCCCCCCCCCCCCCCCCCCCCCCCCCCCCCCCCCCCCCCCCCCCCCCCCCCCCCCCCCCCCCCCCCCCCCCCCCCCCCCCCCCCCCCCCCCCCCCCCCCCCCCCCCCCCCCCCCCCCCCCCCCCCCCCCCCCCCCCCCCCCCCCCCCCCCCCCCCCCCCCCCCCCCCCCCCCCCCCCCCCCCCCCCCCCCCCCCCCCCCCCCCCCCCCCCCCCCCCCCCCCCCCCCCCCCCCCCCCCCCCCCCCCCCCCCCCCCCCCCCCCCCCCCCCCCCCCCCCCCCCCCCCCCCCCCCCCCCCCCCCCCCCCCCCCCCCCCCCCCCCCCCCCCCCCCCCCCCCCCCCCCCCCCCCCCCCCCCCCCCCCCCCCCCCCCCCCCCCCCCCCCCCCCCCCCCCCCCCCCCCCCCCCCCCCCCCCCCCCCCCCCCCCCCCCCCCCCCCCCCCCCCCCCCCCCCCCCCCCCCCCCCCCCCCCCCCCCCCCCCCCCCCCCCCCCCCCCCCCCCCCCCCCCCCCCCCCCCCCCCCCCCCCCCCCCCCCCCCCCCCCCCCCCCCCCCCCCCCCCCCCCCCCCCCCCCCCCCCCCCCCCCCCCCCCCCCCCCCCCCCCCCCCCCCCCCCCCCCCCCCCCCCCCCCCCCCCCCCCCCCCCCCCCCCCCCCCCCCCCCCCCCCCCCCCCCCCCCCCCCCCCCCCCCCCCCCCCCCCCCCCCCCCCCCCCCCCCCCCCCCCCCCCCCCCCCCCCCCCCCCCCCCCCCCCCCCCCCCCCCCCCCCCCCCCCCCCCCCCCCCCCCCCCCCCCCCCCCCCCCCCCCCCCCCCCCCCCCCCCCCCCCCCCCCCCCCCCCCCCCCCCCCCCCCCCCCCCCCCCCCCCCCCCCCCCCCCCCCCCCCCCCCCCCCCCCCCCCCCCCCCCCCCCCCCCCCCCCCCCCCCCCCCCCCCCCCCCCCCCCCCCCCCCCCCCCCCCCCCCCCCCCCCCCCCCCCCCCCCCCCCCCCCCCCCCCCCCCCCCCCCCCCCCCCCCCCCCCCCCCCCCCCCCCCCCCCCCCCCCCCCCCCCCCCCCCCCCCCCCCCCCCCCCCCCCCCCCCCCCCCCCCCCCCCCCCCCCCCCCCATTCTAAATTCATATTGGTGTAATATCTACTGTATTCCAACTTCTATATGGTTCATACCCTCCGATACTACTCATAGATTCATCAAAATAAGCAAACAACACAGTGAAAACAGAATCTGTCAAAAACAGAACAGTCTGTAGTAATCTGTATCAAAAGTATACTTATACAACTCAAAAAATTCTTAAATAAATTGGTGGACCTGAGTAATTTGTCTATTAATCATCTTAAAAAAGAATCAACCTAAAATCACTCTCCAGTAAAAAATGGCAGCTAATCTCGTGAGCGCTAAAGTTTCTGTTTTTCACAGCAAGATCATAAAGACTTCACCCAAGTCTTCCCAAAGGTTCTACTTGGCACAAACACTAATTAAAGCATAAAGCCACATATAAACAGAGTCTAGATGAATTATTTATTACTAAACAGGAGCAAAAGCAAAGGACAAAAATAAAATTGGGTTGCCTCCCAACAAGCGCTAACGTTTAACGCCCCTAGCTAGGCATGATGATTTCAATGATGCTCACATAAAAGATAAGAATTGAAACCTAAGGAGAGCGTCATGAAGAATATGACTAGAACATTTAAGTCTAACCCACTTCCTATCCATAGGGATTTTGTGAGCAAACAACTTATGTGAACAATAATCAACTAGCATAGGAAGGCAAAACAAGCATAACTTCAAAACTTTAAGCACATAGAGAGGAAACTTGATATTATTGCAATTCCTACAAGCATATATTCCTCCCTTATAATAATTTTCAGTAGCATCATGAATTAATTCAACAATATAACCATCACATAAAGCATTCTTTTCATGATCCACAAGTATAGAATTTTTATTACTCTCCACATAAGCAATTTTCTTCTCATTCGGAATAGTGAGAGTATCATAAGAAACTCGAATACTATAAATTGTTTCCACACTGAAAGAATAAAGTTCAGAAAAAGGGTAATCATAATCTTGACAAGTGTTATAAATATAATCATCACTACTTTTTATAGCATAAGTATCATCACAATAATTATCATAAGTAGCAACTTTGTTCTCATCATAATCGATTGAAACCTCTTCCAAGATAGTGGAATAATTACTTCCTAAAGTTGACACTCTTCCAAACCCACTTTCATCAACATAATCATCATAAATAGGAGGCATGCTATCATCATAATAAATTTGCACATCAAAACTTGGGGGACAAAAAATATCATCTTCATCAAACATAGCATCCCCAAGCTTGTGGCTTTGCATATCATTAGCATCATGGATATTCAAGAAATTCATACTAACAACATTGCAATTATGCTCATCATTCAAAGATTTAGTGCCAAACATTTTAATGCATTCTTCTTCTAACACTTTGGCACAATTATCGGAATCCTTATTTTCACGGAAGACATTAAAAAGATGAAGCATATGAGGTAACCTCAATTCCATTTTTTTGTAGTTTTCTTTTATAAACTAAACTAGTGATAAAACAAGAAACAAAAAGATTCGATTGCAAGATCTAAAGATATACCTTCAAGCACTAACCTCCCCGGCAATGGTGCCAAAAACTGCTTGATGTCTACTACACAACCTTCTTCTTGTAGACGTTGTTGGGCCTCCAAGTGCAGAGGTTTGTAGGACAGTAGCAAATTTCCCTCAAGTGGATGACCTAAGGTTTATCAATCTATGGGAGGCATAGGATGAAGATGGTCTCTCTCAAACAACCCTGCAACCAAATAACAAAGAGTCTCTTGTGTCCCCAACACACCCAATACAATGGTAAATTGTATAGGCGAAGAGATGGTGATACAAGTGCAATATGAATGGTAGATATAGGTTTTTGTCATCTGAAAATATAAAAACAGCAAGGTAGCAAGTGGTAAAAGTGAGCATAAACGGTATTGCAATGCTAGGAAACAAGGCCTAGGGTTCATACTTTCACTAGTGCAAGTTCTCTCAACAATCTTTACCTAATAATAAAGGGGCTATTGCTTCTTACCACCGTAATTTCATCCGTTTTTCGTCCGTCCGTCGTCGGTCCACTTTGCCCATATTATTTTCTATATCCGAGGTGGTACTAATCTTACGCTAATGGAAACAATCAAAGTGTCCGGCAGCCAAACCAGTATGGGCCATGAAAATCCACCCGGGCCAGAGAATTACAACCCACGACTTCCCCTCAAGTCATCAAACCTGCCACCAGGTAAGCTAGCTGAAGCCTCTCATGAATTGTAGGATTCATTTGTTCATTAATAGTCCCACATCGCTCTTTTAGACCAAATCTCATCGACTTATATACATACGACTGCGAGAATCAACAGACGGCAAGGTGACAGAGATTTGACAAAAAGAGAAGCTAAGAAGGGAAAGGAATAGACAATGAACGTGTCTGAGTACTTAGTACACAGACGGGACAACAAACAGAGGAGGAGCCATGGATGGCAATAGACCGGCTAAGCACAGATGGGCGGACAACAGCAAACGAGGAGCACAGATACGAACGACGGCGGCAGCCGGCTGACGGCTGAGCACACATGGACGGACAGCAGCGGAGGGAGTCGTACATACGAACGACGGTGGACAGGCAATAGCGGAGGCCATGAGAGATGTCCGCGGGGCCGCACGATGCGCGCTTGCCACGCAGCTGCCTGAGTAAGGAAGAAAAAGAGGCAGCGCTGGCCACGGATGTATAGCCGTCCATGGCATGGCCTCTACTGTCTACATGGCTAGCTGCTACTGCTATGGTTAACGCTGGGCTTAGGTTTCAGTGGCCTTATATGGATAATTAGAGAACTAAATAAAATATTTACATATTACACATAGTTAATATTTTCTATATTCTTTATAATTCAAAAAACTTATTAATTGTTTGAAGGTCCAAACTTTATTCATAAGCCTTCTAAATTTTTAGTAGGCTTATATGGATCACTAAAGACCCAAATAAAATATTTACATATTACATGTAATTAATATTTTCCCTTTGAAAATACAAAGTCAATTTAAATTCAAGTACATTCAAACTATAAAAATGTTATTTTATTTTCGACGTCCGTTGC
Organism: Thinopyrum obtusiflorum; assembly: GCA_036873465.1. Taxonomy (NCBI): domain Eukaryota; kingdom Viridiplantae; phylum Streptophyta; class Magnoliopsida; order Poales; family Poaceae; genus Thinopyrum; species Thinopyrum obtusiflorum. Next base: position 51,792 of record JAAAWM010011278.1, on the reverse strand, counting down.
GGCACCAAAGCCGAACGATGACGAGCGCGGAGGAGCCACACGGGAAGCCAACTAGACTGACCTAGGCACCGTCATTCTCAACGCTATCTCCGGCCACGAGCGGGAGTCGTTTCCAACTACTTTTCGGAGAGATCCGCAGTACAAGAATTTCCTCACTTTTGCCTTATTTATTTGGGTGTTTGTCGTTCCGAGTGCCGGGTGCTTATTTCCTTCCGACATATCCTCTAACAAAAAGGAGCATTGCACATCAGTGGTGCCTCGATGGCATCCGCGACCCATCGAGGACATGATTGAGTAAAGGATGGCGTCCTGGGCTACACACATTAGCTGGGCTCCCGCTGCATGGTATCCGCTAAAACCTGTGCCATAGGCCAGAAGCCAGCCTCGACCCGCTGGCACCCATACCGCACAAGGAGGACACAGAGGATGGCATTTATCACTCCCGTTGCAACGCACAGGCATATGTGCTAGTAATAACATAATTGGATCATATAACTATCCCTCAACATGCAACAAAGAGTCAATCCAAAGTCACTAATAGCGGAGAACAAACGAAGAGATTATGGTAGGATACGAAACCACCTCAAAGTTATCCTTTCTGATCGATCTATTCAAGAGTCCGTAGTAAAATAACACGAAGTTATTCTTTTCGTTCAATCTATCATAGAGTTCGTACTAGAATAACACCTTCAGACACAAATCAACCAAAACCCTAATGTCACCTAGATACTCCAATGTCACCTCAAGTATCCGTGGGTATGATTATACGATATGCATCACACAATCTCAGATTCATCTATTCAACCAACGCAAAGAAACTTCAAAGAGTGCCCCAAAGTTTCTACCGGAGAGTCAAGACGAAAACGTGTGCCAACCCCTATGCATAAGTTCATAAGGTCACTGAACCCGCAAGTTTTTCACCAAAACATACATCAAGTAGATCACGTGAATATCCCATTGTCACCACAGATAAGCACATGCAAGACATACATCAAGTGTTCTCAAATCTTTAAAGACTCAATCCGATAAGCTAACTTCAAAGGGAAAACTCAATCCATTACAAGAGAGTAGAGGGGGAGAAACATCATAAGATCCAACTATAATAGCAAAGCTTGCGATACATCAAGATCATGCTAAATCAAGAACACGAGAGAGAGAGAGATCAAACACATAGCTACTGGTACATACCCTCAGCCCCGAGGGTGAACTACTCCCTCCTCGTCATGGAGAGCGCCGGGATGATGAAGATGGCCATCGGAGAGGGATTCCCCCCTCCGGCAGGGTGCGAAAACGGGTCTAGTTTGGTTTTCGGTGGCTACAGAGGCTTGCGGCGGTGGAACTCCCGATCTAGGTTATGTTCTGGGGGTTTCTGTATATATAAGAGGTTTTGGCATCGGGAACAAGTCAGGGGGGTCTCTGAGGCGGCCACGAGGTAGGGGGCGCGCCCCCCACCCTCGTGGGTGCCTCGGGACTCCACTGGCCCATCTCCAGTGCTCCGTGGGCTTCTTCGGGTCCAAAAATAATCTCCGTCAATTTTCAGGTCAATTGGACTCCGTTTGGTTTTCCTTTTCTGCGATACTCAAAAACAAGGAAAAAACAGAAACTGGCACTGGGCTCTAGGTTAATAGGTTAGTCCCAAAAATCATATAAAATAGCATATAAATGCATATAAAACATCCTAGATGGATAATATAATAGCATGGAACAATCAAAAATTATAGATACGTTGGAGACGTATCACCCAGTGCCAGTTGCTGTTTTTCCTTGTTTTTGAGTTTGAAACGGAGTCCAAACGGAATAAAACTTACGTGATGGTTTTTCTTGGACCAGAAGACAACCAGAGGAGTTGGAGTACACGTCAGGGAAGCCACGAGGTGGACACAAGGTCGGGAGGCCCGCCCCCCACGCTTGTGGACCCTTCGTGACTCCACCGACCTATTTCTTCTGCCTATATATTCTCAAATATCCCAAAACCTTCCAGGAGAGCCACGAAAACACTTCTCCACTGCGGCAACCTTCTGTACCCGTGAGATCCCATCTAGGGGCCTTTTCTAGCGTCCTGCCGGAGGGGGATTGGATCACGGAGGGTTTCTACATCAACACCATTGCCTCTCCGATGAAGCGTGAGTAGTTTACCACAAACCTACGGGTCCATAGCTAGTAGCTAGATGGCTTCTTCTCTCTCTTTGATTCTCAATACCATGTTCTCCTCGATGTTCTTGGAGATCTATCCGATGTAATACTCTTTTACGGTGAGTTTGCCGAGATCCGATGAATTGTGGATTTATGATTAGCTTATCTATGAATATTATTTGAATCTTCTCTGAATTCTTATATGCATGATTTGATATCTTTGAAAGTCCCTTTGAACTATCGATTTGGTTTGGACAACTAGATTGGTTTTTCTTGCAATGGGAGAAGTGCTTAGCTTTGGGTTCAATCTTGCAGTGCTCGATCCTAGTGACAGAAGGGGAACCGACACGTATTGTATTGTTGCCATCGAGGATAACAAGATGGGGTTTTCATCATATTGCTTGAGTTTATCCTGCTACATCATGTCATCTTGCTTAATGCGTTACTCTGTTCTATGAACTTAATACTCTAGATGCAGGCAGGAGTCGGTCGATGTGTGGAGTAATAGTGGTAGATGCAGGCAGGAGTCGGTCTACTTGATACGGACGTGATTCCTATATTGATGATCATTGCCTTAGATATCGTCATAACTTTGCGCTTTTCTATCAATTGATCGGCAGTAATTTTTTTCACCCACCATAATATTTTCTATCTTGAGAGAAGCCTCTAGTGAAACCTATGGCCCCCGGGTCTATTTTCCATCATATAAGTTTCCAAACGACAATTTTATTTTCCTATTTACTTTCTTTGCAATCTTTTACTTTCCGTTCCATAAACCAAAAATACCAAAAATATTACTTTACCGTTTATCCATCTCTATGAGATCTCACTTTGCAAATAACCGTGAAGGGATTGACAACCCCTTTGTCGCGTTGGGTGCAAGTTGGTGTTTGTTTGTGCAGGTACTCGGTGACTTGAGCATTGTCTCTGACTAGATTGATACCTTGGTTCTCAAAAGCTGAGGGAAATACTTACTCTACTTTGTTGCATCACCCTTTCCTCTTCAAGGGAAAAACCAACGCAAGCTCAAGAAGTAGCAGGAAGAATTTCTGGCACCGTTGCCGGGGAGATGTACGTCAAGTCAAGACATACCAAGTACCCATCATAAACTCTCATCTCTCACATTACATTATTTTCCACTCGCCTCTCATTTTCCTCTCCCCCACTTCTAAAATGATTTTCGAAAAGATTTGCCTTTTCTTCGCCCCTCTTCCGTTCGTCTTTTTCGCTTGCCTTTTGAGTGCTTGTGTGTTGGATTGCTTCATTGTCACGATGACTCAAGAGAATACCAAACTGTGTGACTTTTCCAACACCAATAACAATGATTTTATTAGTACTCTAATTGCTCCCGCTACTAATGCGGAATCTTGTGAAATCAACACCGCTTTGCTGAATCTTGTTATGAAAGATCAATTTTTTGGTCTATCCAATGAGGTTGCCGCTTCCCATCTTAATAATTTCGTTGATTTGTGTGATATGCAAAAGAAAAAAGATGTGGATAATGATATTGTTAAATTGAACCTATTTCTGTTCTCGCTTCGAGATCGTGCTCAAACTTGGTTTTCATCTTTGCCTAAAAATAGTATTGATTCATGGAATAAGTGTAAAGATGCTTTTATTTCCAAGTATTTTCCTCCCGCTAAGATCATCTCCCTTAGGAACGATATTATGAATTTTAAGAAACTTGATCATGAACATGTTGCACAATCTTGGGAGAGGTTGAAATTGATGATACGAAATTGCCCTACTCATGGTTTGAATTTGTGGATGATTATACAAAAAAATTATGCCAGATTGAATTTTGCTTCTAGAAATCTTTTAGATTTGGCTGCGGGAGGTACTTTTATGGAAATTACATTAGGAGAAGCTACTAAACTCCTAGATAATATTATGGTTAATTATTCGCAATGGCATACCGAAAGATCTTCCACTAGTAAAAAAGTGCATGCGATTGAAGAGATTAATGTTTTGAGTGGAAAGATGGATGAGCTTATGAAATTAATTGCTAACAAGAGTGCTCCTATTGATCCTAATGATATGGATTTGTCTACTTTGATTGAGAATAACAATGAATCTATGGATGTGAATTTTGTTGGTAGGAACAATTTTGGTAATAACGCGTATAGAGGTAATTTTAATCCTAGGCGTTTCCTAGTAGTTCCTCTAATAATTTTGGTAATTCCTACAACAATTCTTATGGAAATTATAATAAGATGCCCTCTGAATTTGAGAATAGTGTTAAAGAATTTATGAGTTCGCAAAAGAATTTCAATGCTTGACTGAAGAAAAGTTGCTTAAGATTGATGATTTGGCTAGGAACGTGGATAGAATTTCTCTTGATGTTGATTATTTGAAACTTAGATCTATTCCACCCAAGCATGATATCAATGAGTCTCTCAAAGCTATGAGAATTTCCATTGATGAGTGCAAAAAAAGAACCGCTAAGATATGTGCAAAGAAAGATTGGTTTATAAAAGCGTGTTCTTCTAGTTTCCGTGAAAACAATGATGAACATCTTAAAGTGATTGATGTGACTCCTATTGAATCTTTGTTTTATAGTATAAATATTGATAAAGATGGGACTAGAGATGAGTCAACTTTAATTACAAGGCGTCCCAATGATTCGGAGTTTTTTGATCTTGATGCAAAAATTGATAAAAGTGGGATTGGAGAGGTCAAAACTTTAGGTAGCAATGAACCCACTATTTTGGATTTCAAGGATTTTAATTATGATAATTGCTCTTTAATATATTGTATTTCCTTGTTGCAATCCATGTTGAATTCTCCTCATGCTTATAATCAAAATAAAGCTTTTACTAAACATATCGTTGATGCTATGATGCAATCTTTTGAAGAAAAGCTTGAGTTGGAAGTTTCTATCCCTAGAAAACTCTACGATGAGTCGGAACCTACTATTAAGATTAATATTAAAGATTATGAATGCCATGCTTTGTTTTATTTGGGTGCTAGTGTTTCCACGATTCCAAAAACTTTATGTGATGTGTTAGGTTTCCTTGAATTTGATGATTGTTCTTTGAATTTCCATCTTGCGGATTCCACTATTAAGAAACCTATGGGAAGAACTAATGATGTTCTTATTGTTGCAAATAGGAATTATGTGCCCATATATTTCATTGTTCTTGATATAGATTGCAATCCTATTTGTCCTATTATTCTTGGTAGACCTTTCCTTAGAATGATTGGTGCAATTATTGATATGAAAAAAGGCAACATTAGATTTCAATTTCCGTTAAGGAAAGTCATGGAACACTTTCCAAGAAAGAAAATTAAATTTCCTTATGAATCTATTATGAGAGCCACTTATGGATTGCATACCAAAGACGACAATACTTAGATCTATTCGTGTTTTATGCCTAGCTAAGGGCATTAAACAATAGCACTTGTTGGGAGGCAACCCAATTTTATTTTTTGTTTTTGCGTTTTAGGTTCTGTTTTGCTTTAAATAATTCATCTAGCCTCTTGTTAGATGTGGTTTTTTGTTTTAATTAGTATTTGTGCCAAGTAAGACCTTTGGGATAGCTTACGGTGATAGTTGATTTGATCTTGCTGAAAAACAGAAACTTTTGCGCTCGGTCCCAGAATTGTTAAAATCACAGAAGCATGATAAAATATTGATTCTTTTTGCAGAAGATTATTAAACAAATTGCATAGGTCTTCCTAATTTTTCAGAATTTTTGGATTTACAGAAGTATTCGAAATATCCAGATTGCTAAAGACTGTTCTGTTTTTGACAGATTCTGTTTTCTATGTGTTGTTTGCTTATTTTGATGAGCCTATGGCTCGTATCGGGGGGTATGAACCATGTAAAAGTTGGAATACAGTAGATATTACACCATTATAAATAAATAATGAGTTCACAACAGTACCAAAAGTGGTGATTTATTTTCTTATACTAACGGAGCTTATGAGATTTTCTGTTGAGTTTTGTGTTGTGAAGTTTTCAAGTTCTGGGTAAGGATTTGATGGACTATGGAATAAAGAGTGGCAAGAGCCTAAGCTTGGGGATGCCCAAGGCACCCCAAGGTAATATTAAAGGATAACCAAGAGCCTAAGCTTGGGGATGCCCCGGAAGGCATCCCCTCTTTCATCTTCGTCTATCGGTAACTTTACTTGAGGCTATATTTTTATTCACCACATGATATGTGTTTTTTGTCGGCATCCTGGGAACAGGGGTCCCCAGACTTGCCTGCCTGCGGCCCACGGCGTGGCTCCGCCAGCGGCCCCGTACGACCCATCTTCACCAGCAAACACTCAAGACCCTCGCGAGGGGCCAAGCCTCGCGAGGCGGACGACACAAGACCTCCTCAGGAGCGGCCTCACCAGGCTGGCTCGCGAGGGGCGAAGAGATCAAGGCAAGAGACAACACGTGGGGTTCCAGTGACGCAAGCCATGACGACTGAAGCCAGGCGGGCGCCAGCATGCACAGTGTCCTCGTTTCCTCTTTGGTGCTAAAGGTGTCGGCGTTCTGGGAACGGGGGTGATACGTCTCCAACGTATCTATAATTTATGAAGTATTCATGCTATTATATTATCCATCTTGGATGTTTAATGGGCTTTACTATGCACTTTTATATTATTTTTGGGACTAACTTATTAACCCAGAGCCCAGTGCCAGTTTCTGTTTTTCTCCTTGTTTCAGTGTTTCACAGAAAAGGAATATCAAACCGAGTCCAAACGGAATGAAACCTTTGGGAGAGTTATTTTTGAAACGGAAGCAATCCAGAAGACTTGGAGTGTATGTAAGGGAAGCAACGAGGAAGGCACGAGGCAGGGGGGCGCGCCCACCCCCTGGGAGCGCCCTCCACCCTCGTGGGCCCCTCGTGGCTCCCCTGACGTATTTCTTCTTCCTATATATACCAATATACCCTAAAACCATCGGGGAACAGAATAGATCGGGAGTTCCGCCGCCGCAAGCCTCTGTAGCCACCAAAAACCAATCGGGACCCTGTTCCGGCATCCTGCCGGAGGGGGGATCCCTCACCGGTGGCCATCTTCATCATCCCGGCGCTCTCCATGACGAGGAGGGAGTAGTTCACCCTCGGGGCTGAGGGTATGTACCAGTAGCTATGTGTTTGATCTCTCTCTCTCGTGTTATTGAGGTGATACGATCTTGATGTATCGCGAGCTTTGCTATTGTAGTTGGATCTTATGATGTTTCTCCCCCTCTACTCTCTTGTAATGGATTGAGTTTCCCCTTTGGAGTTATCTTATCGGATTGAGTCTTTAAGGATTTGAGAACACTTGATGTATGTCTTGCGTGGGATACCCGTGGTGACAATGGGGTATTCTATCGATCCACTTGATGTATGTTTTGGTGATCAACTTGCGGGTTCCGCCCATGAACCCCCCCCCCCCCCCCCCCCCCCCCCCCCCCCCCCCCCCCCCCCCCCCCCCCCCCCCCCCCCCCCCCCCCCCCCCCCCCCCCCCCCCCCCCCCCCCCCCCCCCCCCCCCCCCCCCCCCCCCCCCCCCCCCCCCCCCCCCCCCCCCCCCCCCCCCCCCCCCCCCCCCCCCCCCCCCCCCCCCCCCCCCCCCCCCCCCCCCCCCCCCCCCCCCCCCCCCCCCCCCCCCCCCCCCCCCCCCCCCCCCCCCCCCCCCCCCCCCCCCCCCCCCCCCCCCCCCCCCCCCCCCCCCCCCCCCCCCCCCCCCCCCCCCCCCCCCCCCCCCCCCCCCCCCCCCCCCCCCCCCCCCCCCCCCCCCCCCCCCCCCCCCCCCCCCCCCCCCCCCCCCCCCCCCCCCCCCCCCCCCCCCCCCCCCCCCCCCCCCCCCCCCCCCCCCCCCCCCCCCCCCCCCCCCCCCCCCCCCCCCCCCCCCCCCCCCCCCCCCCCCCCCCCCCCCCCCCCCCCCCCCCCCCCCCCCCCCCCCCCCCCCCCCCCCCCCCCCCCCCCCCCCCCCCCCCCCCCCCCCCCCCCCCCCCCCCCCCCCCCCCCCCCCCCCCCCCCCCCCCCCCCCCCCCCCCCCCCCCCCCCCCCCCCCCCCCCCCCCCCCCCCCCCCCCCCCCCCCCCCCCCCCCCCCCCCCCCCCCCCCCCCCCCCCCCCCCCCCCCCCCCCCCCCCCCCCCCCCCCCCCCCCCCCCCCCCCCCCCCCCCCCCCCCCCCCCCCCCCCCCCCCCCCCCCCCCCCCCCCCCCCCCCCCCCCCCCCCCCCCCCCCCCCCCCCCCCCCCCCCTCAAGCTCTTTTCTGGCGCCGTTGCCGGGGAGGTGAGTGCTTGAAGGTATATGTTTAGATCTTGCAATCGAATCTTTTAGTTTCTTGTTTTATCACTAGTTTAGTTTATAAAAGAAAACTAAAAAAATGGAATTGAGGGTGCCTCATATGCTTCATCTTTTTAATGTATTTCGTGAAAATAAGGATTCCGATAATTGTGCTCAAGTGCTAGAAGAAGAATACATTAGAATGTTTGGCACTAAATCTTTGTATGATGAGCATGATTGCAATGTTGTTAGTATGAATTCCTTGAATATCCAGGATGCTAATGATATGCAAAGCCACAAGCTTGGGGAAGCTATGTTTGATGAAGATGATATTTTTTGTCCCCCAAGTTTTGATGAGCAAATTTATTATGATGAAAGCATGCCTCCTATTTATGATGATTATATTGATGAAAGTGGATTTGGAGAGGTCATGACTTTATTTAGTGATGAATCCACTATTTCGGAAGAGGTTCCAATTGATTATGATAACAAATTGCTATTTATGATGATTATTGTGATGACATGTATGCTATTAAGAATAACGATAACCATGAAACTTGTCATCGTGATTTTAGTTTTCAATTGGATTATGCTTCACATGATAGTTATTTTGTTGAGTTTGCTCCCACTATTCCGAATGAGAAGAATTTTGCTTACCCCCCCCCCCCCCCCCCCCCCCCCCCCCCCCCCCCCCCCCCCCCCCCCCCCCCCCCCCCCCCCCCCCCCCCCCCCCCCCCCCCCCCCCCCCCCCCCCCCCCCCCCCCCCCCCCCCCCCCCCCCCCCCCCCCCCCCCCCCCCCCCCCCCCCCCCCCCCCCCCCCCCCCCCCCCCCCCCCCCCCCCCCCCCCCCCCCCCCCCCCCCCCCCCCCCCCCCCCCCCCCCCCCCCCCCCCCCCCCCCCCCCCCCCCCCCCCCCCCCCCCCCCCCCCCCCCCCCCCCCCCCCCCCCCCCCCCCCCCCCCCCCCCCCCCCCCCCCCCCCCCCCCCCCCCCCCCCCCCCCCCCCCCCCCCCCCCCCCCCCCCCCCCCCCCCCCCCCCCCCGGGGCGTTAAACGATAGCGCTTGTTGGGAGGCAACCCAATTTTATTTTTGTTCTTTGCTTTTTGCCCTGTTTAGTAATAAATTTTTGATCTAGCCTCTCGTTAGATGTGGTTTTATGTTTTAATTAGTGCTTGTGCCAAGTAGAACCTATAGGATCTTCTTGGATGATAATTATTTGATCTTGCTGAAAAAGACAGAAACTTTCTGCTCACGAAATTTTTTGTTAAAACTCACCAGAAAGTGATAAAATACTGATTCCAATTTCAGTAGATCAATAATAAAATTATCTAGGTCTTCCTATTTTGGCAGATTTTTCTGAGCTCCAGAAGTTTGTGTTTGATACAGATTACTACAGACTGTTCTGTTTTTTGACAGATTCTGTTTTCTATGTGTTGTTTGTTTATTTTGATGAATCTATGAGTAGTATCGGAGGGTATGAACCATAGAGAAGTTTTAATACAGTAGATATTACACCAATATGAATTTAGAATGAGTTCACAACAGTACCCCCCCCCCCCCCCCCCCCCCCCCCCCCCCCCCCCCCCCCCCCCCCCCCCCCCCCCCCCCCCCCCCCCCCCCCCCCCCCCCCCCCCCCCCCCCCCCCCCCCCCCCCCCCCCCCCCCCCCCCCCCCCCCCCCCCCCCCCCCCCCCCCCCCCCCCCCCCCCCCCCCCCCCCCCCCCCCCCCCCCCCCCCCCCCCCCCCCCCCCCCCCCCCCCCCCCCCCCCCCCCCCCCCCCCCCCCCCCCCCCCCCCCCCCCCCCCCCCCCCCCCCCCCCCCCCCCCCCCCCCCCCCCCCCCCCCCCCCCCCCCCCCCCCCCCCCCCCCCCCCCCCCCCCCCCCCCCCCCCCCCCCCCCCCCCCCCCCCCCCCCCCCCCCCCCCCCCCCCCCCCCCCCCCCCCCCCCCCCCCCCCCCCCCTCTTCCTTCAATATTCTTTCATGAATTGTTCAAGTGACCAATACAATGTTTGCCAACCTTCAATAAATTTACCACCTCTACTTCTTATATGTGGAGGCATTACTCCCCATGGGAAAGGCATATGAAACATATATAATTTCAGATTTATGACATTCAAATCATTCAACCATTTACTCATAGGATATAAGTGAAGCACACGAGTAAATGACAAACTACTCCAAAAAGATATGAGTGAAGATCAATGAGTAGTTAAATAATTATGTAGCTATGTGAAGACTCTCTCTCATTTAAGAATTTCAGATCTTGGGATATTATTCAAACAGCAAGCAAAACAAAATAAAATGACATTTCAAGGATAGCACTCATCATGTGAAGAAGCAAAAACTTAGGCTCAACCGATACTAACCGATAATTGTTGAAGAAGAAAGGTGGGATGCCTACCGGGGCATCCCCAAGCTTAGATGATTGAGACTTCTTGAAATATTATCTTGGGGTGCCTTGGGCATCCCCAAGCTTGAGCTTTTGTGTCTCCTTAATTCCTCTCATATCACGGTTTCCTAAATCTCGAAAGCTTCATCCACACCAAACTCAACAAGAACTCGTGAGATAAGTTAGTATAAACCAATGCAAAAACCTTATCATTCTCTACTGTAGCAATCACAAAAATTATTATTCAACATTGCATACTAAATGCCTCTGCATATTTAATACTCCTATCCTCAAATAGAATCATTAAACAAGCAAACATATGCAAACAATGCAAACATAACAGCAATCTGCCAAAACAGTACAGTCTGTAAAGAATGCAAGATTCATCATACTTCCCTAACTCCAAACATTATGAAAGAAAATTCCCACTGTAGTAAATTTATCAGATCTTATTATGCAAAATGTTTCAACATTTTCTCACATTCTGACTTTTCTAGGGAATTTTTGCAACAGCGGCAAACTTTCTGTTTTGAAACAGCAACATGTAGACTTGCAAAATAAGCATGGTAAAGGCTATCCTTGACATTTTTATTGAAAATAAAGATGCAAAACCCCCCCCCCCCCCCCCCCCCCCCCCCCCCCCCCCCCCCCCCCCCCCCCCCCCCCCCCCCCCCCCCCCCCCCCCCCCCCCCCCCCCCCCCCCCCCCCCCCCCCCCCCCCCCCCCCCCCCCCCCCCCCCCCCCCCCCCCCCCCCCCCCCCCCCCCCCCCCCCCCCCCCCCCCCCCCCCCCCCCCCCCCCCCCCCCCCCCCCCCCCCCCCCCCCCCCCCCCCCCCCCCCCCCCCCCCCCCCCCCCCCCCCCCCCCCCCCCCCCCCCCCCCCCCCCCCCCCCCCCCCCCCCCCCCCCCCCCCCCCCCCCCCCCCCCCCCCCCCCCCCCCCCCCCCCCCCCCCCCCCCCCCCCCCCCCCCCCCCCCCCCCCCCCCCCCCCCCCCCCCCCCCCCCCCCCCCCCCCCCCCCCCCCCCCCCCCCCCCCCCCCCCCCCCCCCCCCCCCCCCCCCCCCCCCCCCCCCCCCCCCCCCCCCCCCCCCCCCCCCCCCCCCCCCCCCCCCCCCCCCCCCCCCCCCCCCCCCCCCCCCCCCCCCCCCCCCCCCCCCCCCCCCCCCCCCCCCCCCCCCCCCCCCCCCCCCCCCCCCCCCCCCCCCCCCCCCCCCCCCCCCCCCCCCCCCCCCCCCCCCCCCCCCCCCCCCCCCCCCCCCCCCCCCCCCCCCCCCCCCCCCCCCCCCCCCCCCCCCCCCCCCCCCCCCCCCCCCCCCCCCCCCCCCCCCCCCCCCCCCCCCCCCCCCCCCCCCCCCCCCCCCCCCCCCCCCCCCCCCCCCCCCCCCCCCCCCCCCCCCCCCCCCCCCCCCCCCCCCCCCCCCCCCCCCCCCCCCCCCCCCCCCCCCCCCCCCCCCCCCCCCCCCCCCCCCCCCCCCCCCCCCCCCCCCCCCCCCCCCCCCCCCCCCCCCCCCCCCCCCCCCCCCCCCCCCCCCCCCCCCCCCCCCCCCCCCCCCCCCCCCCCCCCCCCCCCCCCCCCCCCCCCCCCCCCCCCCCCCCCCCCCCCCCCCCCCCCCCCCCCCCCCCCCCCCCCCCCCCCCCCCCCCCCCCCCCCCCCCCCCCCCCCCCCCCCCCCCCCCCCCCCCCCCCCCCCCCCCCCCCCCCCCCCCCCCCCCCCCCCCCCCCCCCCCCCCCCCCCCCCCCCCCCCCCCCCCCCCCCCCCCCCCCCCCCCCCCCCCCCCCCCCCCCCCCCCCCCCCCCCCCCCCCCCCCCCCCCCCCCCCCCCCCCCCCCCCCCCCCCCCCCCCCCCCCCCCCCCCCCCCCCCCCCCCCCCCCCCCCCCCCCCCCCCCCCCCCCCCCCCCCCCCCCCCCCCCCCCCCCCCCCCCCCCCCCCCCCCCCCCCCCCCCCCCCCCCCCCCCCCCCCCCCCCCCCCCCCCCCCCCCCCCCCCCCCCCCCCCCCCCCCCCCCCCCCCCCCCCCCCCCCCCCCCCCCCCCCCCCCCCCCCCCCCCCCCCCCCCCCCCCCCCCCCCCCCCCCCCCCCCCCCCCCCCCCCCCCCCCCCCCCCCCCCCCCCCCCCCCCCCCCCCCCCCCCCCCCCCCCCCCCCCCCCCCCCCCCCCCCCCCCCCCCCCCCCCCCCCCCCCCCCCCCCCCCCCCCCCCCCCCCCCCCCCCCCCCCCCCCCCCCCCCCCCCCCCCCCCCCCCCCCCCCCCCCCCCCCCCCCCCCCCCCCCCCCCCCCCCCCCCCCCCCCCCCCCCCCCCCCCCCCCCCCCCCCCCCCCCCCCCCCCCCCCCCCCCCCCCCCCCCCCCCCCCCCCCCCCCCCCCCCCCCCCCCCCCCCCCCCCCCCCCCCCCCCCCCCCCCCCCCCCCCCCCCCCCCCCCCCCCCCCCCCCCCCCCCCCCCCCCCCCCCCCCCCCCCCCCCCCCCCCCCCCCCCCCCCCCCCCCCCCCCCCCCCCCCCCCCCCCCCCCCCCCCCCCCCCCCCCCCCCCCCCCCCCCCCCCCCCCCCCCCCCCCCCCCCCCCCCCCCCCCCCCCCCCCCCCCCCCCCCCCCCCCCCCCCCCCCCCCCCCCCCCCCCCCCCCCCCCCCCCCCCCCCCCCCCCCCCCCCCCCCCCCCCCCCCCCCCCCCCCCCCCCCCCCCCCCCCCCCCCCCCCCCCCCCCCCCCCCCCCCCCCCCCCCCCCCCCCCCCCCCCCCCCCCCCCCCCCCCCCCCCCCCCCCCCCCCCCCCCCCCCCCCCCCCCCCCCCCCCCCCCCCCCCCCCCCCCCCCCCCCCCCCCCCCCCCCCCCCCCCCCCCCCCCCCCCCCCCCCCCCCCCCCCCCCCCCCCCCCCCCCCCCCCCCCCCCCCCCCCCCCCCCCCCCCCCCCCCCCCCCCCCCCCCCCCCCCCCCCCCCCCCCCCCCCCCCCCCCCCCCCCCCCCCCCCCCCCCCCCCCCCCCCCCCCCCCCCCCCCCCCCCCCCCCCCCCCCCCCCCCCCCCCCCCCCCCCCCCCCCCCCCCCCCCCCCCCCCCCCCCCCCCCCCCCCCCCCCCCCCCCCCCCCCCCCCCCCCCCCCCCCCCCCCCCCCCCCCCCCCCCCCCCCCCCCCCCCCCCCCCCCCCCCCCCCCCCCCCCCCCCCCCCCCCCCCCCCCCCCCCCCCCCCCCCCCCCCCCCCCCCCCCCCCCCCCCCCCCCCCCCCCCCCCCCCCCCCCCCCCCCCCCCCCCCCCCCCCCCCCCCCCCCCCCCCCCCCCCCCCCCCCCCCCCCCCCCCCCCCCCCCCCCCCCCCCCCCCCCCCCCCCCCCCCCCCCCCCCCCCCCCCCCCCCCCCCCCCCCCCCCCCCCCCCCCCCCCCCCCCCCCCCCCCCCCCCCCCCCCCCCCCCCCCCCCCCCCCCCCCCCCCCCCCCCCCCCCCCCCCCCCCCCCCCCCCCCCCCCCCCCCCCCCCCCCCCCCCCCCCCCCCCCCCCCCCCCCCCCCCCCCCCCCCCCCCCCCCCCCCCCCCCCCCCCCCCCCCCCCCCCCCCCCCCCCCCCCCCCCCCCCCCCCCCCCCCCCCCCCCCCCCCCCCCCCCCCCCCCCCCCCCCCCCCCCCCCCCCCCCCCCCCCCCCCCCCCCCCCCCCCCCCCCCCCCCCCCCCCCCCCCCCCCCCCCCCCCCCCCCCCCCCCCCCCCCCCCCCCCCCCCCCCCCCCCCCCCCCCCCCCCCCCCCCCCCCCCCCCCCCCCCCCCCCCCCCCCCCCCCCCCCCCCCCCCCCCCCCCCCCCCCCCCCCCCCCCCCCCCCCCCCCCCCCCCCCCCCCCCCCCCCCCCCCCCCCCCCCCCCCCCCCCCCCCCCCCCCCCCCCCCCCCCCCCCCCCCCCCCCCCCCCCCCCCCCCCCCCCCCCCCCCCCCCCCCCCCCCCCCCCCCCCCCCCCCCCCCCCCCCCCCCCCCCCCCCCCCCCCCCCCCCCCCCCCCCCCCCCCCCCCCCCCCCCCCCCCCCCCCCCCCCCCCCCCCCCCCCCCCCCCCCCCCCCCCCCCCCCCCCCCCCCCCCCCCCCCCCCCCCCCCCCCCCCCCCCCCCCCCCCCCCCCCCCCCCCCCCCCCCCCCCCCCCCCCCCCCCCCCCCCCCCCCCCCCCCCCCCCCCCCCCCCCCCCCCCCCCCCCCCCCCCCCCCCCCCCCCCCCCCCCCCCCCCCCCCCCCCCCCCCCCCCCCCCCCCCCCCCCCCCCCCCCCCCCCCCCCCCCCCCCCCCCCCCCCCCCCCCCCCCCCCCCCCCCCCCCCCCCCCCCCCCCCCCCCCCCCCCCCCCCCCCCCCCCCCCCCCCCCCCCCCCCCCCCCCCCCCCCCCCCCCCCCCCCCCCCCCCCCCCCCCCCCCCCCCCCCCCCCCCCCCCCCCCCCCCCCCCCCCCCCCCCCCCCCCCCCCCCCCCCCCCCCCCCCCCCCCCCCCCCCCCCCCCCCCCCCCCCCCCCCCCCCCCCCCCCCCCCCCCCCCCCCCCCCCCCCCCCCCCCCCCCCCCCCCCCCCCCCCCCCCCCCCCCCCCCCCCCCCCCCCCCCCCCCCCCCCCCCCCCCCCCCCCCCCCCCCCCCCCCCCCCCCCCCCCCCCCCCCCCCCCCCCCCCCCCCCCCCCCCCCCCCCCCCCCCCCCCCCCCCCCCCCCCCCCCCCCCCCCCCCCCCCCCCCCCCCCCCCCCCCCCCCCCCCCCCCCCCCCCCCCCCCCCCCCCCCCCCCCCCCCCCCCCCCCCCCCCCCCCCCCCCCCCCCCCCCCCCCCCCCCCCCCCCCCCCCCCCCCCCCCCCCCCCCCCCCCCCCCCCCCCCCCCCCCCCCCCCCCCCCCCCCCCCCCCCCCCCCCCCCCCCCCCCCCCCCCCCCCCCCCCCCCCCCCCCCCCCCCCCCCCCCCCCCCCCCCCCCCCCCCCCCCCCCCCCCCCCCCCCCCCCCCCCCCCCCCCCCCCCCCCCCCCCCCCCCCCCCCCCCCCCCCCCCCCCCCCCCCCCCCCCCCCCCCCCCCCCCCCCCCCCCCCCCCCCCCCCCCCCCCCCCCCCCCCCCCCCCCCCCCCCCCCCCCCCCCCCCCCCCCCCCCCCCCCCCCCCCCCCCCCCCCCCCCCCCCCCCCCCCCCCCCCCCCCCCCCCCCCCCCCCCCCCCCCCCCCCCCCCCCCCCCCCCCCCCCCCCCCCCCCCCCCCCCCCCCCCCCCCCCCCCCCCCCCCCCCCCCCCCCCCCCCCCCCCCCCCCCCCCCCCCCCCCCCCCCCCCCCCCCCCCCCCCCCCCCCCCCCCCCCCCCCCCCCCCCCCCCCCCCCCCCCCCCCCCCCCCCCCCCCCCCCCCCCCCCCCCCCCCCCCCCCCCCCCCCCCCCCCCCCCCCCCCCCCCCCCCCCCCCCCCCCCCCCCCCCCCCCCCCCCCCCCCCCCCCCCCCCCCCCCCCCCCCCCCCCCCCCCCCCCCCCCCCCCCCCCCCCCCCCCCCCCCCCCCCCCCCCCCCCCCCCCCCCCCCCCCCCCCCCCCCCCCCCCCCCCCCCCCCCCCCCCCCCCCCCCCCCCCCCCCCCCCCCCCCCCCCCCCCCCCCCCCCCCCCCCCCCCCCCCCCCCCCCCCCCCCCCCCCCCCGGATTCATCACTAAATAAAGTCATGACCTCTCCAAATCCACTTTCATAATTATAATCGTCATAAATAGGAGGCATGCTATCATCATAATAAATTTGCTCATCAAAACTTGGGGGACAAAAAATATCATCTTCATCAAACATAGCATCCCCAAGCTTGCAGCTCTGCATATCATTAGCATCATGGATATTCAAGGAATTTATACTAACAACATTGCAATCATGCTCATCATTGAAAGATTTAGTGCCAAACATTATAATGCATTCTTCTTCTAGCACCTGGGCACAGTTTTTCTTCATCATTTTCACGAAAGATATTAAAAGATGAAGCATATGAGGCACCCTCAATTCCATTTCTTGTAGTTTTCTTTTATAAACTAAACTAGTGATAAAACAAGAAACTAAAAGATTCGATTGCAAGATCTAAAGATATACCTTCAAGCACTCACCTCCCCGGCAACGGCGCCCGAAAAGAGCTTAGTTGACGGGGTGTGAGTGCCGCTTACCTAGCCTCCCCGGCAATGGCGCCAAAAAAGAGCTTGATGTCTACTACACAACCTTCTTCTTGTAGACGTTGTTGGGCCTCCAAGTGCAGAGGTTTGTAGGACAGTAGAAAATTTCCCTCAAGTGGATGACCTAAGGTTTATCAATCCGTGGGAGGCGTAGGATGAAGATGGTCTCTCTCAAACAACCCTGCAACCAAATAACAAAGAGTCTCTTGTGTCCCCAACACACCCAATACAATGGTAAATTGTATAGGTACACTAGTTCGGCGAAGAGATGGTGATACAAGTGCAATATGGATGGTAGATATAGGTTTTGTAATCTGAAAATATTAAAACAGCAAGGTAACTAATGATAAAAGTGAGCACAAACGGTATTGCAATGCTTCGAAACAAGGCCTAGGGTTCATACTTTCACTAGTGCAAGTTCTCTCAACAAGGATAACATAATTAGATCATATAACAATCCCTCAACATGCAACAAAGAGTCACCCCAAAGTCACTAATAGCGGAGAACAAACGAAGAGATTATTGTAGGGTACGAAACCACCTCAAAGTTATCCTTTCTGATCGAACTATTCAAGAGACCGTAGTAAAATAACACGAAGCTATTCTTTCCGTTCGATCTATCCTAGAGTTCGTACTAGAATAACACCTTAAGATACGAATCAACCAAAACCCTAATGTCACCTAGATACTCCAATGTCACCACAAGTATTCGTGGGTATGATTATATGATATGCATCACACAATCTCAGATTCATCTATTCAAACCAACAGAAAGTACTTTAAAGAGTGCCCCAAAGCTTCTACCGAAGAGTCAGGACGAAAACGTGTGCCAACCCCTATGCATTAGTTCACAAGGTCACTGAACCCGCAAGTTGATCAGCAAAACATACATCAAGTAGATCACGTGAATATCCCATTGTCACCATAGATAAGCACATGCAAGACATACATCAAGTGTTCTCAAATCCTTAAAGACTCAATACGATAAGATAACTTCAAAGGGAAAACTCAATCCATTACAAGAGAGTAGAGGGGGAGAAACATCATAAGATCCAACTATAATAGCAAAGGTCGCGGTACATCAAGATTGTGCTGAATCAAGAACACGAGAGAGGGAGAGATCAAACACATAGCTACTGGTACATACCCTCAGCCCCGAGGGAGAACTAGTCCCTCCTCATCATGGAGAGCGCCGGGATGACGAAGATAGCCACCGGTGATGATTCCCCCCCTCCGGCAGGGTGCCGGAACAGGGTCCCGATTTGTTTTTGGTGGCTACAGAGGCTTGCGGCAGCGGAACTCCCGGTCTAGGTTTCTTTCTGGGGTTTTTTGTATTTATAGGAATTTTTGGCGTCGGTCTCACGTCAGGGGGGTCTCCGAGTCGTCCACGAGGCAGGGGGATGCGCCCAGGGGGGCAGGGCGCGCCCTCCACCCTCGTGGATGGCTCGGGACTCTTCTGGCCCAACTATTTTACTCCGGGGGCTTCTTTTGGTCCATAAAAAATCATCAAAAATTGGCACGTCAATTGGACTCCGTTTGGTATTCCTTTTCTGTAAAACTCAAAAACAAGGAAAAAACAGAAACTGGCACTGGGCTCTAGGTTAATAGGTTAGTCCCAAAAATCATATAAAATAGCATATAAATGCATATAAAACATCCTAAATGGATAATATAATAGCATGGAATAATAAAAAATTATAGATACGTTGGAGACGTATCAGTGCTACGTTTACGATGCACGGCACATCACAAACAGTTCATGATTATAGAACGTGTCTGATAAGCAGTCAATCACACACATTCACTTTTCCCGAACCATATGACTTAACTAATTAAGAAGATTAGCTAATCATCGTATGAGTGTCGGATAGGATTACGAAACATCGTAATAGTGTTGTACATGATAACTATCGCACACGCTATTCCGTGGTGCAACGTTTATGATGCGTACCACATCAGAAACAATTCATGATTGTAAATCGTGTACGATAAAGCAACTATCACAAACAGTTAGTTTTCTCGCACCGTTTATGATATCGTCCGACATCACACACGCTTTGCAAACGGCAACTGTGTGCATGCTCGCACACGTTTCCTCTCTATGAACCGTGTCATATAATGGTGTATATCACACACATTTGTGTTTTACCGACCGTGTGCGCCATAACGATGTGCAGAGCATAATTTCACCCTAATTTAATTGCTGCTATTTAAAATTGTACCAAATTTGAATTTGAAAGTATGCTATAGCTTTATTCATATCCATCAGGTTCAAACAACCAATGCATTATTCGGTTCACAGGTACATATGTTCAAGAATTACATAAGTACCAAATAAAGAATGATGAACCACAGTTGTATACTTGTACTATTAAAGACGGTAACACTACTGCAGGATGCTGCTAACGTGGCACTATGATCAGAGTCCCTTCGACGAAACTGTGTGCGATGCAATAATCGCAAACAGTGGTGTAAAAAAACCGTCAAAAAAGGTGCAAAATGTTTGCGGTGGAGGATGCATCATACACGGTTCAGATTTTAGTTGCGTGTGCGATGCAGGGCATACGGTTCAGTTCAATGAACTGTTTGCAATGAGGAGGAACAAAAGAAACCGGCAGCCAGATGAAGGTGTGTGCGATATACAGCATACGGTTCACTCGGATGAACTGTTTGTGATTAGGCAACACAGAAGAAACGGTCAGCCAGATCAAGGTGTGTGCGATATACGGCATGCGGTTCACTCGGATGAACTGTTTGTGTTGAGACAAGAGAACATAAACGTTTCAATATAACAAGATGTGTGTGATACGCGGCAAACAGGTCTGTAATCAGAAATGTGTGCGAAGATCGATAATAACACAGACGGTTGCTGCTAATAAGACGTGTGTGTTGTCCGATGGGATTGCATACAGAACAACAACATATATATATACACACTTATAAGGACATGGTTGCATAACCAAATTAAACATCCACTTACATAGGTGGCCACTACAACCATGGCATTTGCACACACCAAAGTAAACTATTACATGCATAATTACATAGGTGGCTACTACACACATGACATTTCCACACACCAATAAAGTAAACTATATATTACATGCATGATTAACTAGCATAAACGATCATCTGATCATCATCTACTTCTTGTGACGCTTGCTCTGCTTGTGGCTCAATCCGGGCTCGTCGATTTGGGTAACGAGGCACTTCCTCATGTCAACGATCCGCCTGTGCATCTTGTAGCATGTGTACACGCTCTTGGCCGTGAACCTGAGGTGAGGTTCATCCAGTGCCGCATCCAGGCCCTGTGCCAGGATACGTGACTTGTTCTCTTGGCATCCTGCTTCATCTTTTCGTAGTAGGGGTCGATGATGGCCAAGGCGAGTTCAACCAGGGAGTCCTTCGTGCTGCCCCAGACCCTGTAGTGCTCACGAATTTTGACAAGGTTCTTGCAGGCCAAGCCCGTAACCCTGAGCGCTTTTACATCCTCGGTGGTTTCCACCATGGCGAACTTGTAGTCGGTGCTGTTGACAGACCTGTTGAAACGGTCGCAAGGCTTTGTGGCCATGTAGTAGTGGTAGATGAGGACATGATGGCACACGCACAACTGGGCAACGGCAACCTTCTGATCTATGTTGGGACGACCGGCGGTGTACTGGAGGTCAATGCCGACCACCTTGTACTTGTCTCGAGCAAGCAACTGCTCAACGCTGTTGATGTAGTCGTCCACCAAGGCCGGATCGATGGTGTACACCACCGAGAGATCCGTCTCCCTCGCGTGGGTCTCCACTTTATGCTCGCCGAACTCCATTGGAGCGCCGCTAGACATCCCCTCTCTATGTGTCATCGTGGTTGTGCTTGTTGTGTTGTGGGGCGCGATCGAAAGGTTGAAGAGACTAAGGTTATAATGGCCGCGGGAATTAAAGGGGAAGCCGGACGGCCAGGAATATCCCCCCCCCCCCCCCCCCCCCCCCCCCCCCCCCCCCCCCCCCCCCCCCCCCCCCCCCCCCCCCCCCCCCCCCCCCCCCCCCCGACCTTCGGGCTATCTTCTCAACCGTGTCTCACTGCGCGAATTTTTTTGGTCAGTCATGTTCTATGTGATGTAAGTGTAATCTACAAACGGTTTTTAGCAACTAAATGCCCATTTTAAATAGGAATGTCGCTCATTGACGGATTTGCTCTCGGGTCGTGATGAAACATGTCTCTGTTGCAATTTTACTGCCTGAGTTGTTCGACCTGAACTTCCCCTAGTGCTAGGTTGAACTTCCGCAAACATTGCCCAAATGGGGCTTGCGATATACCGTTGGAAAGCTATGGACACGAGTATCATGACCCAAGTTAAATTTTTTGCAAAATGTAAGTGGTTTAAGAGCAGTTTTAAAAACCATTTTTTGTTCATACAAAAAACATGAATCGTATTTTCGGTCGCATTTCAAAACCGTTTATCGGAATGAGGCAAATAATATGGCGTTGGAAAGCTGCTGCAAAACCGCTCCTTCTACATGTTGAAAGTTTTCTCTAATTCCCTACGGCTAAAGAGTAATTTGGAAAATCGTAAAATTTCACAAACCGAACAGCCGAGTTCGTATTTTCGATGTCATTTCTAAATGGCTAATCCAATTGAGGCAAATGATATGGCGTTGGAAAGTTTATGAAAATGCGCTACTTTTTCATGTTTAAAGTTTTTTCTACTTTTGAACGGTTTAAAAGTAATTTAGAAAACGGTCGGAGTTGCACCGAGTTCGTATTTTCGAGCTAATTTTTAACCGTACGTCCGAATGCAGCAAATGATATGGCGTTGGAAAGCTTGAACAAATGCGACACTTTTTAGTATATATTGTTTCTCCCAAATTCTTTACGGTTCTAAGTCAATTTTGAAAATGGCTAAAAATGTATTTTCGCCGTAATTTCTACAAACTTTGTCGGAATGGGGCAAATAATATACCTTCGAAAAGCTACAGAAAATGCGAAACTTTTCCATGTTGATGGTTTTCTCTAATTCCTAGCCGTTTTCAAGTAATTTCGAAAAAGGCGAGATCATGCGTTCTGCCTTTATCGCGAAATAGATTCTTCGAAAATGCACCGCGTGAAGAACTTGAACTTCTTGGCATGTCTACTTGAACTTCACTTTGTTTTTCACATGTTTTTTTTGGCTCGTAGCTCTCCATCCACTTACCGGAATTGAGCAAATGATGTACCGATGGAAAGCTGTTGAAAACTCGCAACTTTCCTGTGTTGATCAGTTTTTCATACTCATGATGGTTCAAAAGAATTTTTTGAATGCACAAAAACGTGTTTTAAACGGTATACATAAAACTTTAAACCATTCATCGGAATATAGCATATAATATACCATTGGAAAGCTTATGAATCGGAGCATCTTTTTCATGTAGACCGACATTCCAAATTCGTTGTCGTTTGAGAGCAGTTTTAAAAATGGCAAAAACAACATCGTTTTTGCCTATTTTTTACATGTAATTGAAGGTCGAACGTCTCGCACTAGAGTTCTTGAACTTCATTAGGAGGAGCATGTGAACTTGTTGCAACAAACGTTTTAGGCTTTTAGTTTTATATTCTTTTATTCTCACCTGAAACACATTCCGTGTAGTAGTTGAACTTCCCGCTGTTTTTCCCTTGAACTTCTGTCACGTATTTTTGTTCAACCTCTCTCACAAGAATTTTTGAACTTTCTCGGGCTGAGCACTTGAACTTCTAGCAACAAAACTTTTTAGCCTTTGCTTTTTCGTTCTTTTTTTTTCATACAAAATGCACACAGTGTAGTACATGAACTTTTGGCAGTTATCAATCCGAACTTCTCTCGATTACATGAAAATATCTGAGTTTTTTATAGACATCGAACCGCTCTACCTTTTTTATTTGAACTTCATTGTGTATTTTTAGAAATGTGAAAATTGGAGGTTTTTTAGAAACATCGAACTTCTTCGTTATTTGGAATTGAACTTATTGGTTTTATTCTTTAGTAACTAGAAAAATCCAATTTTTCAAATAAATATCAAACTTTTTCACTTTTTCCAATTGAACTTCTTGGTTTTATTCTCTAGTAACTAGAAAACCTGAGTTTTTTTACACACATTTAATTACTCTGCTTTTTGAAATTGAACTTCTTGATTTTAATCTTTAGTATTGGGGAAAAATGCGCAAAATGGCATTGTTTTTTCTTTTTCTTTTTTGAGCTTATAAATTCTAGGGTTTAATATACTTTGAACTTCTCAGTTATTTTAATTTGAACTTCACATATTTTATTTTTTGAGTAAAGAGTTGTGTTCGATTTTAAAATAAACATCGAAATTATCTTTTTTTCTATTTTTGAACTTCATGGTTTAATCTTTAGTATCGGGGAAAATCCTAGTTTTCGAAAAAACGCGGAAAATCTTTTAAAACTTTTTTAGTTGTTCCCTTATTTTAATTCAAACTTATTAGTTTTATTCTTTAGTAACGAGAATGTGAGGTTTTTACAAACTTTGAACTTCTCTGTTATTTTAATTTGAACTTCTTAGGTTTATTCTTTATAACGAGGAAAATCGAGTTTTTTGAACTTCCTTGTTTTAAAATTTTGAACTTCTTGGTTTTATTTTTAATAATGTGAAAAATCTGAATTTTTTATAGACATCGAAGTTCACCATTTGTTTAAACTTGACCTTCTTAGTTTATAGGTTAGTAACGGGGAAAATCCTTTTTTATATAAACAATGAAACCGCACCGTTATTTTAATTTGAACTTCTAGTTTTTATAGAATGGGGGGAATCTGTTTTTATAAAATCTTTTGAAATGCTCCTCTTTTTTAATTTGGACTTCTCTGATTTTTTTTATAAACGGGGAAAATCTGTTATAAAGATTTTTGAAGTACCTTTTTCTATTTCAACTTCTTGGTCAAAATTTTGACCTTCCAAATTTGACTTTCAGATATAAAAAACTTCATTTTTTTAACGTTGACCTACTTCGGTTTTTAAATTTGAACTTCTTATAGAATTTTGTCGTGACATTTTTATGCATTTTTTTGCTTTTCAGTGAAATGGCCTCGGCGGTCTCTATTTTTCATTTGATGATTTTTCTTCTGTATGTACTACACGTGAACTTCAGAATTTCTGAAACATGAACTTAATATATTGTATATTTTTGTGAACTTTTTTATTTTTCGTGTGACACTTTTTATGCATTTTTTGGTTGTCGGTGAAATGGCCTAGGCAGTTCTTTTTTTTTTGGGATGAAATTCTTCTATATGTTATACCTCCGAACTTTGAATTTTCTTGAAACATGAACTTCACGTGCTTTTGAAAATAAAATAAAATTACACACAAGAATACACGTAGACAGTACACCTATTCGTAGTATGCACAACACTATGCACTAGTACACGCGTTACGCTGGTGGAGGCGCTTAGAAGCAGTGCAGACGGAGTTGTGGGTGTGAGTCGCGTCCCATCGGCGTTGGGAGGTTCATTAATTTTTATACATGAACTTCTACACGGTTTTTTCTTCACAAATTCTATTGCTGGTGTTGTGAAATGTAAAAATACATACAGGTAGTAATATGTGAACTTTTGGGGAAATAATAAATGAACTTATAAAATACATATTTGTTTTCTCACATAAACAAAATAAGAAACACAAGTGAGGGTAAAACTAGTGTCAAATTTCTAGGCCCAAATTTTTCCTTATTGTGTGTGCAACCTCCCATCTGAACATATGCAAACCTTTGGTCAAATTATAGTATAGCAAATCCCAAAGAAATCACCAAGCTTTGAAGTTCACCGAGAGCAAAAGGATCAATTTTTCTGAAGAAAAAAATTGACCATCAGACGAGATGGGAGGAGGAAGTGGGGAGAAGAGAGAAGGAGAAGATGGAGTGAGTAGGCACAAATAAATAGATATAGATTTTAAGTGAGTATAGTCACAAAAAGACGACTGTATACCACTCTAGTTAATGCGCTTGATTTCTACAGAACACGTACATGTTCTGTCATTGTTGCGTCTGTTACTGTTTGTAAGCATTTGCGGAGCTATGTAAACCATGATCACTTGATACAAATCCACAACAAATGGTGTTATTTCTACTAGCATACACTCAACACTCCATAGCACTGCCCTTGTGTGCAGTTAGGCATCCTTCCACTGCTTCACCTATTGTCAGGAAAATCCAATCTTCTCCTATCCTGTCAACAACGTGTGCCAGCTTCATCTTCTGAATTGACTGCCATCCTGGACTGGCAATAGCCATCTGCAGATAATATTTTTACACAAGAGTGAGATATTTTGACCAGTAATAATTTTTTGACAAAGCTACAATATGATGCTCATCAGTAAATCACTTCACCTGTATGCCGAGGGACGCCAGCTCCTTGTGAATTTTTTCCAATCCCACAAGTTCTGAAGTGTCAATGTTCACCACATCTGCAGACCAGAAGCATGAATGAATCAGCTACGTTTTGGAATTTTCAATATCATTCTAGCAATTGTAAGCTTCTCTATGAGGAACTTACTTGACATGTCAAGGAAAATTGAGTGCACCCTTTCCCTGACATTCTCATTGGATGTGTCCACTTCTGCCCTTACCCACTCCATGATCCTGAATCAACACACCTAGCTATATGAGCACTCACATCGAACTTTAACAATGAGCGGTTTACTTTCTTTGATCACATTGGTTGGTACCTCTCTTTGATGAAAGTCGCATTGATGAAGCAGAGGAAGGATGTATCGATGCGTATGACTTGCACGGCCGGTGTCCGGCACGCCACGGGGTACTGCCTGACGCTGCAGAATATGTTTGTTCCTTGTAGCCTGCCCAGAACCTCCACCTGAGGCCGGAGTGACTGGATGATGATCTTTGCAAAGGATATGTCAAGCTGCAAGTATAATGTATGTATGAAAGAAAGTCAGAGAACTACTGGAACTATAATGCATGTATGATTCAGCCAATTATACAGAGCAAGGCAATGACGATCGATCGTTACCGCGACTCCGAGGCCGAGCTCCACGGACCCAAAGAGCACGCCGAGGAACGCGCCGAGGCATATGTTGGTTATTGGAGGGTCGATCTGACTAGTGGCTGCTGGTTATTGTAACAACCCCCCCCCCCCCCCCCCCCCCCCCCCCCCCCCCCCCCCCCCCCCCCCCCCCCCCCCCCCCCCCCCCCCCCCCCCCCCCCCCCCCCCCCCCCCCCCCCCCCCCCCCCCCCCCCCCCCCCCCCCCCCCCCCCCCCCCCCCCCCCCCCCCCCCCCCCCCCCCCCCCCCCCCCCCCCCCCCCCCCCCCCCCCCCCCCCCCCCCCCCCCCCCCCCCCCCCCCCCCCCCCCCCCCCCCCCCCCCCCCCCCCCCCCCCCCCCCCCCCCCCCCCCCCCCCCCCCCCCCCCCCCCCCCCCCCCCCCCCCCCCCCCCCCCCCCCCCCCCCCCCCCCCCCCCCCCCCCCCCCCCCCCCCCCCCCCCCCCCCCCCCCCCCCCCCCCCCCCCCCCCCCCCCCCCCCCCCCCCCCCCCCCCCCCCCCCCCCCCCCCCCCCCCCCCCCCCCCCCCCCCCCCCCCCCCCCCCCCCCCCCCCCCCCCCCCCCCCCCCCCCCTTGTAGGGATGAGCTTTCTTTGGCTATGTTATTTTGAGAAGACATAATTGCTTGGTTAGTATGTTTGAAGTATTATTATTTTTATGTCAATATTAAACTTTTGTCTTGAATCTTTTGGATCTGAAAATTCATGCCACAATAAATAAGATTACATTGATAAATATGTTAGGTAGCATTCCACATCAAAAATTCTGTTTTTATCATTTACCTACTCGAGGACGAGCAGGAATTAAGCTTGGGGATGCTTAATACGTCTCCAACGTATCTATAATTTTTTATTGTTCCATGCTATTATATTATCCATCTAGGATGTTTTATATGCATTTATATGCTATTTTATATGATTTTTGGGACTAACCTATTGACCTAGAGCCCAGTGTCAGTTTCTGTTTTTTCCTTGTTTTTGAGTATTGCAGAAAAGGAAAACCAAACGGAGTCCAATTGACCTGAAATTTCACGGAGATTATTTTTGGACCAGAAGAAGCCCACGGAGTATCGGAGATGGGACAGAAGAGTCCCGAGGCACCCACAAGGGTGGGGGGCGTGCCCTACCCCCTGGGCGCGCCCCCCTACCTCGTGGCCGCCTCGGAGACCCCCCTGACTTGTTCCCTACACCAAAACCTCTTATATATACCCAAACTTCCAGAACATAACCTAGATCGGGAGTTCCACCGCCGCAAACCTCTGTAGCTACCGAAAACCAATCTAGACCCGTTCCGGCACCCTACCGGAGGGGGGGAATCCCTCTCCAGTGGCCATCTTCATCATCCCGGCGTTCTCCATGACGAGGAGGGAGTAGTTCACCATCGGGGCTGAGGGTATGTACCAGTAGCTATGTGTTTGATCTCTCTCTCTCTCGTGTTCTTGATTCGGCACAATCTTGATGTATCGCGAGCTTTGCTATTATAGTTGGATCTTATGATGTTTCTCCCGCTCTACTCTCTTGTAATGGATTGAGTTTTCCCTTTGAAGTTATCTTATCGGACCCCCCCCCCCCCCCCCCCCCCCCCCCCCCCCCCCCCCCCCCCCCCCCCCCCCCCCCCCCCCCCCCCCCCCCCCCCCCCCCCCCCCCCCCCCCCCCCCCCCCCCCCCCCCCCCCCCCCCCCCCCCCCCCCCCCCCCCCCCCCCCCCCCCCCCCCCCCCCCCCCCCCCCCCCCCCCCCCCCCCCCCCCCCCCCCCCCCCCCCCCCCCCCCCCCCCCCCCCCCCCCCCCCCCCCCCCCCCCCCCCCCCCCCCCCCCCCCCCCCCCCCCCCCCCCCCCCCCCCCCCCCCCCCCCCCCCCCCCCCCCCCCCCCCCCCCCCCCCCCCCCCCCCCCCCCCCCCCCCCCCCCCCCCCCCCCCCCCCCCCCCCCCCCCCCCCCCCCCCCCCCCCCCCCCCCCCCCCCCCCCCCCCCCCCCCCCCCCCCCCCCCCCCCCCCCCCCCCCCCCCCCCCCCCCCCCCCCCCCCCCCCCCCCCCCCCCCCCCCCCCCCCCCCCCCCCCCCCCCCCCCCCCCCCCCCCCCCCCCCCCCCCCCCCCCCCCCCCCCCCCCCCCCCCCCCCCCCCCCCCCCCCCCCCCCCCCCCCCCCCCCCCCCCCCCCCCCCCCCCCCCCCCCCCCCCCCCCCCCCCCCCCCCCCCCCCCCCCCCCCCCCCCCCCCCCCCCCCCCCCCCCCCCCCCCCCCCCCCCCCCCCCCCCCCCCCCCCCCCCCCCCCCCCCCCCCCCCCCCCCCCCCCCCCCCCCCCCCCCCCCCCCCCCCCCCCCCCCCCCCCCCCCCCCCCCCCCCCCCCCCCCCCCCCCCCCCCCCCCCCCCCCCCCCCCCCCCCCCCCCCCCCCCCCCCCCCCCCCCCCCCCCCCCCCCCCCCCCCCCCCCCCCCCCCCCCCCCCCCCCCCCCCCCCCCCCCCCCCCCCCCCCCCCCCCCCCCCCCCCCCCCCCCCCCCCCCCCCCCCCCCCCCCCCCCCCCCCCCCCCCCCCCCCCCCCCCCCCCCCCCCCCCCCCCCCCCCCCCCCCCCCCCCCCCCCCCCCCCCCCCCCCCCCCCCCCCCCCCCCCCCCCCCCCCCCCCCCCCCCCCCCCCCCCCCCCCCCCCCCCCCCCCCCCCCCCCCCCCCCCCCCCCCCCCCCCCCCCCCCCCCCCCCCCCCCCCCCCCCCCCCCCCCCCCCCCCCCCCCCCCCCCCCCCCCCCCCCCCCCCCCCCCCCCCCCCCCCCCCCCCCCCCCCCCCCCCCCCCCCCCCCCCCCCCCCCCCCCCCCCCCCCCCCCCCCCCCCCCCCCCCCCCCCCCCCCCCCCCCCCCCCCCCCCCCCCCCCCCCCCCCCCCCCCCCCCCCCCCCCCCCCCCCCCCCCCCCCCCCCCCCCCCCCCCCCCCCCCCCCCCCCCCCCCCCCCCCCCCCCCCCCCCCCCCCCCCCCCCCCCCCCCCCCCCCCCCCCCCCCCCCCCCCCCCCCCCCCCCCCCCCCCCCCCCCCCCCCCCCCCCCCCCCCCCCCCCCCCCCCCCCCCCCCCCCCCCCCCCCCCCCCCCCCCCCCCCCCCCCCCCCCCCCCCCCCCCCCCCCCCCCCCCCCCCCCCCCCCCCCCCCCCCCCCCCCCCCCCCCCCCCCCCCCCCCCCCCCCCCCCCCCCCCCCCCCCCCCCCCCCCCCCCCCCCCCCCCCCCCCCCCCCCCCCCCCCCCCCCCCCCCCCCCCCCCCCCCCCCCCCCCCCCCCCCCCCCCCCCCCCCCCCCCCCCCCCCCCCCCCCCCCCCCCCCCCCCCCCCCCCCCCCCCCCCCCCCCCCCCCCCCCCCCCCCCCCCCCCCCCCCCGTTGAATGACATAGCCACCCTTTTTACTCATGATGAGAAAACTCGCTATTACTATATTCTCGAATTATTTCCGTTCTCATTAAAGGGTGATGCTAAAGCTTGGTACAATACTCTTGCTCCTGGTTGTGTGCGTAGTCCCTAGGATATGATTTATTACTTTTCTGAAAAATATTTTCCTGCTCATAAGAAACAAGCTGCCTTACAGGAAATATTTAACTTTGTGCAAACTGAAGAAGAGAGTCTCCGACAAGCTTGGGTGAGGCTATGCCAGTTACTTAATGCTTTGCCTGATCATCCTCTTAAGAAAAATGAAATACTTGATATCTTCTATAATGGACTAACCGATGCTTCTAGGGACTTCCTAGATAGTTGTGCTGGTTGTGTTTTTAGGGAACGAAGTGTTGGACAAGCTGAAGAATTATTGAATAATATATTGAAAAATTATGATGATTGGACTTTTCCTGAACCACTGCCTCAACCCACTCCGAAGAATAGGGGTATCTTATATCTCAGTCCTGAAGATATGTAAGAGGCAAAGAAATCTATGAAGGAAAAAGGTATTAAAGCTGAGGATGTTAAACCCCCCCCCCCCCCCCCCCCCCCCCCCCCCCCCCCCCCCCCCCCCCCCCCCCCCCCCCCCCCCCCCCCCCCCCCCCCCCCCCCCCCCCCCCCCCCCCCCCCCCCCCCCCCCCCCCCCCCCCCCCCCCCCCCCCCCCCCCCCCCCCCCCCCCCCCCCCCCCCCCCCCCCCCCCCCCCCCCCCCCCCCCCCCCCCCCCCCCCCCCCCCCCCCCCCCCCCCCCCCCCCCCCCCCCCCCCCCCCCCCCCCGCTTGAGTGACTTGTTATTTAGAATCTCAAATGATGTTAGAGGTGTTGGAAAACATGCTTCTATGGTACAAACCCAGTTAGAACAAGTTGCTAAATCTCAGAGAGAATTGCTTGATGAAATGAATAACAACATACATGACTTTGTTGTTAGAGTTGCAACTAGAGGAGGTAAAATGACTCAGGAACCACTTTATCCTGAGGGACACCCAAAAAGAATTGAACAGGATTCACAAAGGAACAACACCACTACACCTAGTCCTTCTAAAAAGAAGAAGAAAAAGAAAAATGATAGGACTTTGCATGCTTCTAGTGAACCTGAAGTAGAAAAACCTCCTGATAATGAAAATGATGTCTCTATCTCTGATGCTGAAACTCAATATTGTAATGAACGTTCACCTAGTGATAATAAAAAAGATAATGCTGATGTTCATGAAGATACTCAACCAAACAATGAAAAAGAACCAGATAATGATGTTGAAATAGAACCAGCTGTTGATCTGGATAACCCACAACCCAAGAATACACGATATGATAAAAGAGACTTCATTGCTAGAAAACACGGTAAAGAAAGAGAACCGCCCCCCCCCCCCCCCCCCCCCCCCCCCCCCCCCCCCCCCCCCCCCCCCCCCCCCCCCCCCCCCCCCCCCCCCCCCCCCCCCCCCCCCCCCCCCCCCCCCCCCCCCCCCCCCCCCCCCCCCCCCCCCCCCCCCCCCCCCCCCCCCCCCCCCCCCCCCCCCCCCCCCCCCCCCCCCCCCCCCCCCCCCCCCCCCCCCCCCCCCCCCCCCCCCCCCCCCCCCCCCCCCCCCCCCCCCCCCCCCCCCCCCCCCCCCCCCCCCCCCCCCCCCCCCCCCCCCCCCCCCCCCCCCCCCCCCCCCCCCCCCCCCCCCCCCCCCCCCCCCCCCCCCCCCCCCCCCCCCCCCCCCCCCCCCCCCCCCCCCCCCCCCCCCCCCCCCCCCCCCCCCCCCCCCCCCCCCCCCCCCCCCCCCCCCCCCCCCCCCCCCCCCCCCCCCCCCCCCCCCCCCCCCCCCCCCCCCCCCCCCCCCCCCCCCCCCCCCCCCCCCCCCCCCCCCCCCCCCCCCCCCCCCCCCCCCCCCCCCCCCGCCCGAGGATGACAACATGTCGATTATCCTTGGTAGACCCTTCTTGAATACTGTAGGGCCTGTTATTGATTGCAATAAAAGCTAGGTCACTTTTCATATCAATGGTAATGAGCATACGGTGCACTTCCCGAAGAAACAATTCCAAGTGAATGGTATTAATGTTATTGAAAAATCTCCGACAATCACTATTGGAAGTTTCCAACTACCTCTACCTACTGTTAAAAATAAATATGAAATGCTTATTGTTGGGGACATTCATATCCCCGTTGAGGTAACTTAGTGATTTACTAAAGTTCTTCGGTTTCATGCTAATCGAAAGTGGTTGTTAATAAGACTTGATCAACCTTATTACTGGATCATTTTTGAGAGGTATGATGTTGATGAAATTAGTAAGCACTACCTTCTGTCCCTACCTTTTGTTTTCTGTTTTTATTAGTTAAATAATATAAAATGCCATGTTTTGTCTGTTTTCTGAATTTCCCGTGCAATAAAAAATGATCCAAAAATAAAAGTTCTCAAAATGCTCTAAAATTTTAATACAATTTTTTTCTGAATATTTAAGAATTTTTGGTGCAAATAATATCAGATGGAGGTGCACCAGGTGCGCACAACCCACCGGGGCGCGCCAGGACCCCCAGGCGCGCCCTGGTGGGTTGTGCTCCCGACATGGGCCCTCTCACTTATCTCTTTACACCACATCATCACCTACCTCCAGAAAAAATTCTCCATTGCTCTCTCTCTTGTGTTCTTGCTCTCAAACCCGCGGATTTTGATCTCTTTGCTCGAAGCTCCATTTTCGAAACTGTTTCGGGGGATTGTTGCTTGGTATGTGACTCCACCATTTGTCCAAGTAGTTTGAATGCTTGCTATGGCCTCTATGTATCCCTATGAATAGTTGCTATCAATCTAGTAAAGTTTTGTTGACAAACTTTTTATCACGCAAAAATTTTCAGAAAATTGTACGCGAACATGATGAACTTATTTGGAAGGAGTTCTTCGAGGAGGAGGTCCTCGGGGGCATCCTCTAGTGACAGCTCCGCTCGTCAGTCTTATGTTGGACCAATTGAAACTTCCATACAAGATGCCGCCACCAAAACATGCTTATGGCCTTGTGATGAGTATATGGTGCGTGTGGGCATTAAGGAGGATTTTGAGCAATATGTTCACAATGCCGGTCTCGGTCCCTACATTTCAGATAAGTGTGATCAACACCACACTCTCACTGAATCATTTGTTAAAGGATTTAAATTCCATCCCCGTGAGTCTAGGGTGTCATTTAAACTTTATGAAAATTCATTCACCATATCACTAGAGAGTTTTGCTCACCACTGCAAACTACCATTCTGGGGTTCGCTTGACAAACCACCAAGGGCTGATTACCAATCATTCTAGAGTAGTCTTTGCTATAGTGAAACGAGGGGAGTGACGCAAGGTAGAATAACGAGCATCCATTTTCCCGCAATTCAGTATTTTGCTTTATTTAATGGAAAGTGTATTGTAGGAAAACAAGACTGTAGTACACGTTGTGCTCCAGACTTGAGCCTCATATGCACCGCTCTCACCGGCGATAGGAGTTATAATCTTGGGGCGATTGTTGCACGCAGGTTACAACATAACGCTAATAGTGGCTATTTCTATGGTGGAATTTATGCCACGCATTTAGCGAGAGAGGTGGGTGTTTCACCTTTGCCCTTTGATCCTATTCTACCCACACAGTATTTGGACTTTGATGCTATGAAAAATCATAAGATCCTTAAAGGAGATATTCATAATTTCACCTATAACTTGTTGTTTAACCAAGCATCTGTTGTGCACACATATTTTCCTGCGCCTGCTCTTTTTAAATATCACAGCAAAGGAAGATATTTTGTTCTTGAGAGCGAGGCCCGAGCTCACAACGCGGCAGTCGAGGCAGCACGGCAGGCTGCGACATCCGTACTGAGAGCCTCCGTGAGCTACCACACCGACTACTATCCAGGCTACTGATCGAGTACGTGTTTCTCACCGACATTACATTCATGTTCACACTTATCATTTCAGTTGTTCGTGTTCACACTTTTTCATTGTTTTATCCATGCTTAAATTTATTTTCTTGCTTTCTTCTTGTGTGTTTGAAAAACCTTAGAAAAACAAAAAAAATAGTTGTAGGTAGTTTACTTTCTATGCATGCTTAATTGTAGCACTAAAAAGAAAACCCAAAAAGATTTCCTTGTTCTTCTTTTGCTTGTTGGGAGCTTTCCCGTGTAAATAGTTTTTCTCGTTTTTGCTTTTCCCTTTTATTTGCTTGTTCAAGAAAACCAAAAACTCCAAAAATATTTCAGTGTGTTTCTCTGAATTTCTTTTCTTTTTATTGAGTCGTACCGAGGAGAACACCACGATGAAAATGTTGAGTGGCTCTCATTTGCATAATTGTTGATCTAATAAAGAGCCCATATTAACTTGTCTTCTCCTATTGAATAAAATGTTTGCAGATTCCAGCTTAGTCCACGGCACTCTTGCACTATTATTATTTTCTTATCGTTCGGTCGTGCAAGTGAAAGGCAATAATGACGATATTCGATGAACTGGCCGTGGCAGAGAGAAATGGGTATGAACTTGACTTGTTCTATTTGTGTAAATATGTTTAACCTAGTATCCACGATTCAGCCCATTATGATTAAACATGTTTGCAATGACAATTTGAGATTATAGTTTCTCATGCCATGCATAAGTAGCTAGGAGTGGATAATGATTTATCTTGGCTATCAACATTGCGTTAAAATGATTGTGATGTAGTATGATGATATGGTATCCTCCTCTGAATGTTTGAGTGGCTTGACTTGGCACATGTTCATGCATGTTGTTGAATCAAAACCAACATAGCCTCTATGATATTTATGTTCATGGTGTTCATATCCTACTCATGCTAGTGTCCAATGTTACTTACGCATAATGCATGTTCATGACCGTTGTTGCTCTCTATCTGGCTGCTTCTCAACCTATTTGCTAGCCTTCGCCTGTACTAAGTGGGAATTCTGCTTGTACATCAAAAACCTTGAACCCAAGTTATTCCTGATGAGTCAACCATACCTACCTATATGCGGTATTACCCTGCCATCCTAAGTAAATTTGCATGTGCCACCTCTAAAAACGTCAAATAAATTTCCTTTTTGTGTGCCTATATCATTCATGGAACGACAGGAGGTGGTCGGTACCTTCCATGCAAACTGGGTTATTCTTAGGTCGAGTGTTTATTCACTCGCCATCGCACGAGAAAAGGGCGGTAATAGGGATGCCCAGTCCCAAACTGCAAAAGAAATGATCTCTCAAATAATCAAACAAAAACTCCCAATGGAGTCAAAACCTTCACTTTTATCGCTTGGGAACCGCCACTAGCATGCTTAGCATGGAAGATATTGGTAACTGATGGTCGTGAAGTAAATGAGAAGGGTGCATGCCTCAAAATATCATTTACCTCTGTTATAAAAACTTGAGCTCTGGCACCTCTGCAAATCACTATTTCCCTCTGCAAAGGGACTTTCTATTTACTTTTATGTTGTGTCGTCACCTTCTAAATTAAGCGCCAGAACCTGAGAGCACTGCTGTCATGCTGATGCATTGTGTGTAGCTAATGTTGGGTGCATCATGACTGGATCTTTTCTACCATGAATTACAATGTTTAGTCACTGCATGAACTTTGGAGGTGCTCTGCATGTATGTTTTGCAGTCTCAGAAAGGGCTAGCGAGATACCACTATTGTCATATTATATCATGGTTGTTTTGATAACGTGTTGCTATTTGAGATATCTTATTATTGCTCGTTAGCTGATTATGTCATTGATATGAGTTAATATAATTTTTAAGAGTTATTGTTGGCATGGTTAGTTATAATGTTGGCTGAACACCTGGGTGCTGTTTAAGCTTATTTATGCAAACAAGAGCAAAACAGTTCATAAAAGTTTTTCTTTTTCACTTTCAGTTTATCAACTGAATTGCTTGAGGACAAGCAAAGGTTTATGCTTGGTGGAGTTGATACGTCTCCAACGTATCTACTTTTCCTAACGCTTTTCCTCTTGTTTTGGACTCTAATTTGCATGATTTGAATGAAACTAACCCCGGACTGACGCTGTTTTCAGCAGAACTACCATGGTGTTGTTTTTGTGCAGAAATAAAAGTTCCTGGAATGGAATGAAACTTTTCAAGGATTTTTTATACAATAAGAGAGAATTTCTGGAGCCAAGAGCCACCGGAGGGGGGCACCTGGGTGGGCACAACCCACCAGGGTGCACCTGCCCTCCCAGGCACGCCCAGGTGGGTTGTCCCCACCTTGTGGCCCCGCAGACCCTAAAACTGACGCTATAAAATCCTATTTTCCAGAAAAAATCAAGGAGAAAGAATTATCACGATCTACTTGACAAAGCCACCGTCACCTCCTGTTCTTCATCGGGAGACCAGATCTGGAGTATGTTTGGGGCTCCGGAGAGGGGGATCTTCGTTCTTAGTCACCACCAACCCTTCTCCATCACCAATTCCATGATGCTCCCCACCGGGAGTGAGTAATTCCTTCGTAGGCTCACTGGTCTGTGAGGAGTTGGATGAGATTTATCAGGTAATCGAATTAGTTTTGTTAGGGCTTAATCCCTAGTATCCACTATGTTATGAGATTGATATTGCTATGACTTTGCTATGCTTAATGCTTGTCACTTTGGGCCCATGTGCCATGAATTCAGATCTGAACCGTTTATGCTATCACCATTATATCCATGTTCTAGTTCCGATCTTGCAAGTTATAATCACCTACTACGTGTTATGATCCGGCAACCCCAGAGTGACAATAGTCGGGACCACTCCCGGTGATGACCGTAGTTTGAGGAGTTCATGTATTCACCAAGTGTTAATGCTTTGTTCCGGTTCTCTATTAAAAAGAGGCCTTAATATCCCTTAGTTTCCAGTATGGATCCCGCTGCCACGGGAGGGTAGGACAAAAGATGTCATGGAAGTTCTTTCCATAAGCACGTATGACTATTTACATGCCTACATTATATTTATGAACTAGAGCTAGTGCCGTATCACCCTAGGTTATGGCTGTCACATGATGAATATCATCCAACAAATTACTGATCCAATGCCTACGAATTTATCTTATATTGTTCTTGCTAACACTACAAAAAAAAGACACATCCGTGACATTTTGGGCCGAACGAAAAAAATTTCTGTCATACTTATGACACTTCTATGACGATAATTGTGACAAAACCTGGTATCATCATAGATGTGGTGGGGTCCTACTTCTATGACAAAAAATCATGACAGAAAATGGGCTTTTCGTCCTGGGCGGGCCGGAGACGCAGCTGCATGACATTCTTTGGGCCGTCCATGACGGAAAAAACCGTGGTAGAAGCGAGGGCGAGGAAAATATCGGGGAGTTCCCGGTTACGGTGGGTGGTCGGGGTCGAGCGATGCGCATTTCTCTCGTACGTACGCGCGTGTGTGCGAGGCGTTGGGCTCTAACTGAACCCGAGCGAGGCGTTGGGCTCTAACTAAACCCGAGCGATTGCACTGCAGGCTACGCGTTACTAAACCCGAGCGATCGATCGATCCCTTGCTGTTAACTGAACCCGAGTGATTCCTTCGCTACTGCTGCTAAATGAAGCCGATCGATGCTGCCTCTGGATGAACAGTGAGCGTTGTTGGGGGGTTTGGATGAACATTTCCAGGTGGGGGTTGGATGAACAGGACCCCATGGTAGTAGAGGCCGTTGCCGCTGGATGAATAGTACCCCGATCGATCGAGCCAGTGGATGAATAGGACCCCGTGGAGGGCTGGATGAACAGGACCCCGTGGAGGGCTGGTTGAACAGTAGCCAGTGGAGGGCTGGTTGAACAGTAGCTGGTGGAGGGCTGGTTGAACAGTAGCCGGTGGATGGCTGGTTGAACAGTAGCTGGTGGAGGGCTGGATGAACAGTAGCCCCGTGGAGGGGTGGTTGAACAGGACCCCGTGGAGAGGGCTGGTTGAACAGTAGCCGGTGGAGGAGCGGTGGAGGCTGGATGAACGGGAGCCCATGGATGAACAGTCGCAGGTGGAGGCTGGAGGAGGTCGACGGTGGATGAACAGGAGCCCGTGGAGGCAGTCGACGGTGGATGAACAGTAGCCCATGGAGGCAGTCGATGGTGGAAATGAACAGTATCCCGTGGAATCCCGTTTTGCGGTACGCCACACCCCTCCCGATG
Source organism: Thinopyrum obtusiflorum (assembly GCA_036873465.1). Lineage (NCBI taxonomy): Eukaryota > Viridiplantae > Streptophyta > Magnoliopsida > Poales > Poaceae > Thinopyrum > Thinopyrum obtusiflorum. Next base: position 14,505 of record JAAAWM010011278.1, on the reverse strand, counting down.
AACAGGACCCCGTTTCAACCGTAGCGCTCCAACACAAGTTCGTTTGCTCCGTTTTACGGTACACCACACCCCTCCCGATCAACGGGACCCCGTTTCGACCGTAGGAGGTCCGTTTCCTCTGTTTTGTGGTACGCCAGACCCCTCCCGATGAACAGGATCCCGTTTCGACCATGGCCGGTCGAACACAAGGCTGTTTCCTCCGTTCTGCGGTACGCCAAGCCTCGTTTCCATCGGTTGTTCCATCCAAGCCGGTTGGCTCCTGATGAACAGCACGCGTTTCGTTGCCTCCCGATGAACACGACACATTCCGTTGCCTCCCCATGAACATGACGACAACGCAGTTTCTCCGTTCTGACCCAGCCATGTACACGAGCCCTGGCCGTACGTATGCGCGAGTAGGCGTTAGAGACCCTACCCGTATGTACGTACGTGGCCATATTTACTTTCTTGCACCCTGGCTGCTGTACGTACGTGTACATGCTACGTGCGCACCTCTACTACGACACGTGCGCGCCTCTACATCAACCAGTATGTACGTACACGTTCGCGACCAGAATGACAACGCTACGTACGCTTCGACCAGGTGGGTCCCGACTGTCAGGCACTTCCTTTTGTGTGAACATGTAGCTGGTGGGTCCCAGCAGTCAGGGGGAAACGTTTTTTTCATGAAATACGGTGGCCCGTCCAGTGGGTCCCTGCTGTCAGGTGAAGGAATCATTATTTTCCGCATAATAAGGAGGCACTTCCTTGCTGCGGCCGTGGACCCAGCTGTCAGCCTCTCCACGTACAGTACTCTTCCGATGGAAGTCGTTCCTTGACCACGTTGACCATGCCGCGCCAAGAGCACCAGGGCGGTGGACGACGGTGAGGCCTAGGAAGGGGACGACACGGAGCCGGGGAAGACGCGACAGTGGTTGCCCACGCAGAGAGGAGTACAAGGGTTCACTGGTTCGGCTGCGGTGTGAGGCTGCTGTCACCGCTGAATAACAGCGGTGTGGGTGAGTAGAGGGATGGCCAGGCCAGTAGTGGGAGTAGTAGGGGGCGGTGAGGCCTCCGCGGCATCACAGCCGGCCACGGGAGGCAGGAGCACGCGGCACGACCGGCGCTGGTTTGGGCGGCTGGAGCAAGCCCCCCCCCCCCCCCCCCCCCCCCCCCCCCCCCCCCCCCCCCCCCCCCCCCCCCCCCCCCCCCCCCCCCCCCCCCCCCCCCCCCCCCCCCCCCCCCCCCCCCCCCCCCCCCCCCCCCCCCCCCCCCCCCCCCCCCCCCCCCCCCCCCCCCCCCCCCCCCCCCCCCCCCCCCCCCCCCCCCCCCCCCCCCCCCCCCCCCCCCCCCCCCCCCCCCCCCCCCCCCCCCCCCCCCCCCCCCCCCCCCCCCCCCCCCCCCCCCCCCCCCCCCCCCCCCCCCCCCCCCCCCCCCCCCCCCCCCCCCCCCCCCCCCCCCCCCCCCCCCCCCCCCCCCCCCCCCCCCCCCCCCCCCCCCCCCCCCCCCCCCCCCCCCCCCCCCCCCCCCCCCCCCCCCCCCCCCCCCCCCCCCCCCCCCCCCCCCCCCCCCCCCCCCCCCCCCCCCCCCCCCCCCCCCCCCCCCCCCCCCCCCCCCCCCCCCCCCCCCCCCCCCCCCCCCCCCCCCCCCCCCCCCCCCCCCCCCCCCCCCCCCCCCCCCCCCCCCCCCCCCCCCCCCCCCCCCCCCCCCCCCCCCCCCCCCCCCCCCCCCCCCCCCCCCCCCCCCCCCCCCCCCCCCCCCCCCCCCCCCCCCCCCCCCCCCCCCCCCCCCCCCCCCCCCCCCCCCCCCCCCCCCCCCCCCCCCCCCCCCCCCCCCCCCCCCCCCCCCCCCCCCCCCCCCCCCCCCCCCCCCCCCCCCCCCCCCCCCCCCCCCCCCCCCCCCCCCCCCCCCCCCCCCCCCCCCCCCCCCCCCCCCCCCCCCCCCCCCCCCCCCCCCCCCCCCCCCCCCCCCCCCCCCCCCCCCCCCCCCCCCCCCCCCCCCCCCCCCCCCCCCCCCCCCCCCCCCCCCCCCCCCCCCCCCCCCCCCCCCCCCCCCCCCCCCCCCCCCCCCCCCCCCCCCCCCCCCCCCCCCCCCCCCCCCCCCCCCCCCCCCCCCCCCCCCCCCCCCCCCCCCCCCCCCCCCCCCCCCCCCCCCCCCCCCCCCCCCCCCCCCCCCCCCCCCCCCCCCCCCCCCCCCCCCCCCCCCCCCCCCCCCCCCCCCCCCCCCCCCCCCCCCCCCCCCCCCCCCCCCCCCCCCCCCCCCCCCCCCCCCCCCCCCCCCCCCCCCCCCCCCCCCCCCCCCCCCCCCCCCCCCCCCCCCCCCCCCCCCCCCCCCCCCCCCCCCCCCCCCCCCCCCCCCCCCCCCCCCCCCCCCCCCCCCCCCCCCCCCCCCCCCCCCCCCCCCCCCCCCCCCCCCCCCCCCCCCCCCCCCCCCCCCCCCCCCCCCCCCCCCCCCCCCCCCCCCCCCCCCCCCCCCCCCCCCCCCCCCCCCCCCCCCCCCCCCCCCCCCCCCCCCCCCCCCCCCCCCCCCCCCCCCCCCCCCCCCCCCCCCCCCCCCCCCCCCCCCCCCCCCCCCCCCCCCCCCCCCCCCCCCCCCCCCCCCCCCCCCCCCCCCCCCCCCCCCCCCCCCCCCCCCCCCCCCCCCCCCCCCCCCCCCCCCCCCCCCCCCCCCCCCCCCCCCCCCCCCCCCCCCCCCCCCCCCCCCCCCCCCCCCCCCCCCCCCCCCCCCCCCCCCCCCCCCCCCCCCCCCCCCCCCCCCCCCCCCCCCCCCCCCCCCCCCCCCCCCCCCCCCCCCCCCCCCCCCCCCCCCCCCCCCCCCCCCCCCCCCCCCCCCCCCCCCCCCCCCCCCCCCCCCCCCCCCCCCCCCCCCCCCCCCCCCCCCCCCCCCCCCCCCCCCCCCCCCCCCCCCCCCCCCCCCCCCCCCCCCCCCCCCCCCCCCCCCCCCCCCCCCCCCCCCCCCCCCCCCCCCCCCCCCCCCCCCCCCCCCCCCCCCCCCCCCCCCCCCCCCCCCCCCCCCCCCCCCCCCCCCCCCCCCCCCCCCCCCCCCCCCCCCCCCCCCCCCCCCCCCCCCCCCCCCCCCCCCCCCCCCCCCCCCCCCCCCCCCCCCCCCCCCCCCCCCCCCCCCCCCCCCCCCCCCCCCCCCCCCCCCCCCCCCCCCCCCCCCCCCCCCCCCCCCCCCCCCCCCCCCCCCCCCCCCCCCCCCCCCCCCCCCCCCCCCCCCCCCCCCCCCCCCCCCCCCCCCCCCCCCCCCCCCCCCCCCCCCCCCCCCCCCCCCCCCCCCCCCCCCCCCCCCCCCCCCCCCCCCCCCCCCCCCCCCCCCCCCCCCCCCCCCCCCCCCCCCCCCCCCCCCCCCCCCCCCCCCCCCCCCCCCCCCCCCCCCCCCCCCCCCCCCCCCCCCCCCCCCCCCCCCCCCCCCCCCCCCCCCCCCCCCCCCCCCCCCCCCCCCCCCCCCCCCCCCCCCCCCCCCCCCCCCCCCCCCCCCCCCCCCCCCCCCCCCCCCCCCCCCCCCCCCCCCCCCCCCCCCCCCCCCCCCCCCCCCCCCCCCCCCCCCCCCCCCCCCCCCCCCCCCCCCCCCCCCCCCCCCCCCCCCCCCCCCCCCCCCCCCCCCCCCCCCCCCCCCCCCCCCCCCCCCCCCCCCCCCCCCCCCCCCCCCCCCCCCCCCCCCCCCCCCCCCCCCCCCCCCCCCCCCCCCCCCCCCCCCCCCCCCCCCCCCCCCCCCCCCCCCCCCCCCCCCCCCCCCCCCCCCCCCCCCCCCCCCCCCCCCCCCCCCCCCCCCCCCCCCCCCCCCCCCCCCCCCCCCCCCCCCCCCCCCCCCCCCCCCCCCCCCCCCCCCCCCCCCCCCCCCCCCCCCCCCCCCCCCCCCCCCCCCCCCCCCCCCCCCCCCCCCCCCCCCCCCCCCCCCCCCCCCCCCCCCCCCCCCCCCCCCCCCCCCCCCCCCCCCCCCCCCCCCCCCCCCCCCCCCCCCCCCCCCCCCCCCCCCCCCCCCCCCCCCCCCCCCCCCCCCCCCCCCCCCCCCCCCCCCCCCCCCCCCCCCCCCCCCCCCCCCCCCCCCCCCCCCCCCCCCCCCCCCCCCCCCCCCCCCCCCCCCCCCCCCCCCCCCCCCCCCCCCCCCCCCCCCCCCCCCCCCCCCCCCCCCCCCCCCAATTGAAGGGTAAATTGATTTTGATTTTGATCCAGTCACAGCGCGCCGGCCCTCTCGTCCAATCCTAAATCGCTGCCGCACGCTCCTCTCCCTCTTCTCCATTGTAAAACCACCTCCTCTCCTCTCCATCATCTCCATTCCAAAACCACCGCCTCACCTCTCCCTCTTCTCCATTGCAAAACCACCTCCTCTCTCCTCGGACGAGGATCCCCTGACATAGCCCATCCTGCCATTGAGACACTGACACATGGGTCCCACCAAGTGCGGGGCCCACCTGTCAGCGACCGAAAGGCAGGTAAACCTCTCCTCTCCATCATCTCCATTCCAAAACCACCGTCTCGCCTCTCCCTCTTCTCCATTGCAAAACCACCCCTCTCCTCTCCATCATCTCCATTCCAAAACCACCATCTCGCCTCTCCCACTTCTCTATTGCAAGACCACCATCTCTCCTCCCATCTTCCAAAGCTAGCATCGGACCACTCAGAAGGACATCTATGGAGAGGATGCAGCAGCGAATTAGGCAGATCACCGACGGTGACCAGGCAAAGTTAGCCAGGTTGAAGGAGATCCTTACTTGGTTTGACAATGAGTGGGAGATTTCGAGGATGGTGAGGGCCATGTGGCAATGTATGCGAAAGAGCGAGATGGCGGCGATGAGGGCGGCGATGTACTCCTCGGCAGCAGTCATGCTGCAGTCCTTCGAGTTCATCGAGTATCTCCTCTGGGCGATGGAGCAGACAAATTCTCCCGAGGCGAAAGTCAGGTGGAGGTGGTGGGCGTATAGGTCGAAGGTCGAGCACCCAGAGGATAACAAATCGATCGAGTATGGTGTGCCGTTCATGAGGGTGCAGAGCCAGCCGGAGCCACATGAGTATTCATTCTGCCACCGCAAGAGAAGGCTGGATGGCGCGACGTCGCTTCCCCGCCGTTCTCCATGATTCCCTCAACGCTCGCCTCGTTTCAATGGTGTCGGTAGGGTTTAAGGTAAGCTTCACACTAACCTAATCTTCCATCTGCTCATGCTTACAATCAGCGTGATAGCTAATAAAAATCATGCTTACAATCAGTCTCCGAGTACTACGCCAATCACCCTAAAATAGCTCTGGACCTTTGGGTCAAAGTTGTGACACTGTGTACAAATAAAGAAAAATAGATTGGTGCTTCTTTCAGAAAAGAGTACTCCCTAGAAAACTGCCAATATAAGCTACTAGTATTTTTTTTTGAAGTCTAAGCTACTAGTATTTGGTTAGAGGATTTGCTGCCGAGAAAGATCCATCCACAGTGAGCGCCACAAGTGCCACTGGTGGTGGTGGATGCCAATGCTTAGATGGAGCACGGTTGGTGTCGGTAATTTTTACTTGGCACCTCACACTCTGCATATATGCCGGTTCCATCCGTACATTTGTGCAGTTCCATCAAAATGCAGCTGAATAACCCTGTTTGCACAGATAATGAAAAAGCATGATTACATTATAGTGGCACTAGTTGATGAAGCATACACTAATAAATAGAATAAAATATTGCGATAGTATCATAATATGCCATGCTGCGAGGGCGAGATGGGCCCTGCGACGCCTCATACTGGAAATCGACCCAAGTCTCCCCGATACACCTTCTGCCAGTGATGCACATCAGTGTACAGCGGTAGTACAAGGAGGGGCCTTGAGACATTCCAATCTCTATTTTTGTGCAGATCAACTAAAATTAAGCACCCCAGTTTGCAAAAAGGCTTAAACATTAACAATGGGACTAGTTGATGAAACATATACTAACAAAGAGAAGCACTTTCTTTATATACATTGGAAATGAAATGATAGAGAGGACACTCGCTCTATTTTAACTGTATTATTACTTCATTTTACCGGTGGCACTTGGGTCGAGCAGGTGGCAAACGAGGTGTACCGTGCATCGCAAGGATGGAGGCCGGGGGTGCTTAGACTGGGATGCTGAAGCTGGCTCTATCTTCCCTCCTGATGTTTCTGTGGTAGCATTTGGGTTGTAATCCAAACTTGGTCGAGCTGGTGCCGCGTCCCCCTACCTGCCTAGCTTATGTGGCGAACTTGTCTCCTGCTAGTACTTAGTCCGGTCAAGTAGTAGTTGCATAACTGCCCATTTACACTGAGATGTTGTTGGATAATGGTTCTCTATGGTAGGGTTTCTTTAATGAAATCGGAGGAAACCCCCTCTTTTGATATATATATATAAATCTGTGGCACTAGCGGTGCCAAAACATTGCCTCAAATTAATAGTGCCACTAGATTAAGGTGCAAAATAATAACATTACTGCTTTATCATGGCAGTGCCAAAACAGTAGCACAAGAGCAGACTCAACATGCAGGATGTTTGGCAAACGGTCAGACCAAAAATCCACATACCTCATGATGGGAACCATATCTGCAGTCAACGCCATCGTAGAAGGGATGACACCAGTCACCAACATGGATGATTCAATTCATGAGACCTTTTGGTGTAGTTCACCTAAAATGAAGCAATGTCCCATGAGCTAGCAGCTTCTTCTTCAATTTTTTTAAGAAAAGGGCTTCAGCCCCGGTTCCATTTCCATCAGAAAACGAAACCCACAGAGCTTCATCTTCATTAGTTGCAATAAAATTGAGCAACATCAAGGTTGGTTGTGAAGCTCCTGGAATGTTCAACTATAATTTGGATATCATTTGTGCAGTTCATCTAAGATCAAGCATGAAATGTATGTCTCTGTTTGCACAAAAAAGGTGGAAAGGAGGGTGACAAACAAGTGATGGAACATACATCAAATGAAAAGAAGCATGTTCCTTATCTGAATGGCAATCCTACAAGGACAGTAGCAATTTCTAAAGCAACAGCATTGCTAGATATTAGTGTGGGCATTAGGATTAACTATGACAACCATTAAATACGACATTACTTTAATGGTGCCATTGCTTCATTTTACCAGCAACATTACATTAACAGCTGCTACAGAGTCGGTATTTGGGCACGGGAGAGTAGGCGGACCAGGACAGTTGCATTTCTAACGAAAAGAAGCAACTTATCTTAATGGGAAATTTAGCAGGACATGAAATAAAGTGCCATTGATTCATATTACTGAAGGCATTACATTGAAAACAACATTGGTTTAACGTGTCCTTACTTTTAACAGTGTGACTGCTACATTTTACCAGTGGCATTACATAAGAGTGGCTCGGGGCAACAAACATCAGAACAGGATATCTGGGTTGGTCCCATTTTTGTTCGGTATAGCCACCTTATACTGTGTGAGGCTAGCAAATCTAGTGCTGGACTTACTCTGTTGACTTGTCCCCCAGTCCCCACTTTCTTTCCTTTTTCAACCAATAGATCGGGTTTATATTGAGTATGTACTGCGTTTCCCTTTATTTCCCTATTAGACCAAGAGACCAGTTGGATAGCCAGTCTTTGCTCCTTTTCGCCCCCATTATTTCCTCTTTTGACCAAGTCCTATATTCAGGTAACAGATCTTCCCCCACCCCCACCCTTTTCTTCCTTGTTTGAACCAAGTAGTACTAGATTCAAGTGCATGAACTACTTTTACCTCTTAACAGTCAAAATTTAGGTGGCTTTCGAACAGCCGATCGATCCTATCTACTAGGGGGCCTGGGAAATAGTTAAAGATACAAATGCAGGGATGTCAGGAGCTCGGGAAGTAGAGCAAGGCCGTTTTCGAAGGAAGTTATACCTGAGCGTCGCCGGGATGTCGATAGGTGGGCGGCAGGAGGCCAGATCTTCCCACACTACGGCAGTGAGGAAGAAGGGGTCGGAGGCCCTCCCTAGCCAGTGGTGCTTGGGAGAGAACGGCAAGGCACGCTGATTGGGACGCGCCGGCAGTGGGTAAGAGCCATCGCCGAGGACGACCGCATGAACGTTGCACCTTCTCACCTTCCCCAGCGGAGAGGATCCGGCTGGATCTGTGACCAGCGATGAGCAGAGAGAGAGAGAGAGAGAGAGAGTGTGTGGCCATCGCTGTCATTTTTAGATCTGGAGGGGATGAGACAGTGTGAAGAGAGCAACACTAGCAAGCAATATGATGCGCATTCCATTCGGAGAGCGGCGTGCCAGACCGACCGACCATCTGGTGTGCCACGTGAACGCGACGGGCGTGCTGTATACTCCGTACATGTGTATCGCCGTTTTCTTGAGGCTTTGCTCCATGGCGCAATCCATGGATATAATATTAGTATACTGTACTATTTAAAAGTCGAGGGCGGTGCTTTTCCCGTGTGGTAGGCGAGGCAGTTCCGCCTACTCGGTTCGACAGAGACGTGAGAAGATGAGGGAGTAGGCTGCTGCAAACATAGGGCAGTGTGATTTGACAGCGAGTTACTGCTGGACAGGTGGGGCCCCGTGATTTGACTTGCCATGTTATCATTTTAACTGCGGCGCTACGACCGGCGTGAGTCTCCCGATTCCTGACCACCTCCATGGTATACAGGTGCCTCTCCCAATGCTCCACCATGTAGAGGCTGGCTCTTGCATGAGAGCCCACTCCTCCACTTTTTCCTTGCCTCTTTCCTCCACATATGCAAAAATGCCATGTAAGTGGGCTTATAGCCCACTATTGTACTTGCTCGTACAGGTGCTACGCCTACCACATAGGCATAAAGTCTGATGTGGCAAGTTAATTACTCCCTCCGTCTAGGTGTGCAGGTCATCTTACGAAAACAAAATAATCCCAAAACACTTAGGCGCGGTGCATACATTGTTTCTTGTTTCTTGACATATCAACCAATAAGAGGTCACTCCTTGGCAAATGCAATAAATACTACGAAGAAAGAGATAGAGAGAAGTAAAAAAAAATACTCTTATAGCCAACCTTATAGCTAACCTTGTTGTATAAGTGATGACTATGTATGACATGCCAACATCAGATAGCCTAACACATCGTGTTAAATCTCCAAGGGTGCGACCGTGCGAGCGAGGCGACGGTCGTGGTAGGCGCGACCATGATACGGGCTGCTGGAAGCCCTTGGATCTGAGATCGAACGGTCGCATGCTAAGTTGTTGAAGATTTGCAGAATAACCCTCCAGGATAGGATATTCACCCATAGGTCTAGAATCACGCCATGCAACCGTTCGATCTCAGATCCAAGGGCTCTCTGAAGCCCGTATCATGGGAGAATGGAAAGCTTCGTATCACCTGTAATTTTCCCGACGCTTGACGTGACATCGGAAGCCATTTAATTGGGCGTCGAGTAGACATGACATCTAATTGGGCCCCCATAGTACTGTGCATGAATCCATTTATCCACCAGGCAAGCCACTACCCTGCCGTTCGCACGCCCCACTCAGCATTTTTACAAAAACCGCTGGCAGTTCGCTCCTACTCGTCCCTGGACGTCCTTTAACATTACGGCAGTTCGCTCCTAGTCATCCCGTCCTTTCACATTACGGCACTTCCACTAATCCTAACCCTCCTCCCAAATCCATGGCGTCCCAAATCTCCATGATCGATGGTGAGTACAAGGTTAGAACCATCATCGGTGATGAGTTCGACATCATCTACACCCGTTCTTCTGCGACAGTGAAAGGATGCCTTGCTCGCTTCAGACGCATGTTCGAAAACTCAAAAGGATGAGTGGTTCGCTGGGCTAGATGTTGAGTACACCATAGTCCTGCAAAGCGAGAAGACTCTAAAGGAGGCAGAGAAGAAGAAGCCCGCCGTGATCCAGGTTTGCGTGCATGAATTATGCTTGGTCTACACATATGCCATGCCGACGTTGAGTGCCAGGATTTTAAGAACTTCCTCAAGGACGGCTGAGTCAAATTTGTTACTGTAGACTTTAGGAACGACAGGGATGTCCTAGATCAGATAGGCCTCGTTTTAGGCAACCCCTTCGACCTCCAGAAGAAAGGGCTGGTGCCCTCCCATCATCAGCCTTCAATGCTGACCCTGGCAGGAGCCATGGTTCATCCTTCGTACGGTACACTGAAGAAACCTCCGTTCAAGTTTCATCATGCATGGGAGTGGAATGTACTAGATATAGACCACATCCACTACACTGCAATGGATGGCTACCTTTGTTTCAATATCTACAAGGGTTGGATGAAGAGCAAGAGCCAAGTGTGCGGTTCAAGCAAAGAAGTATCGCCCAAGAGGAAGAGGGACAAGGACGAAGTCGAGCACGTGGATGAGGAGTCCGAGTAAGGTGGCAGTGTCATTGCTGATGGTGGTTCTAATGCAGTGTCCAACGGATTAGTTGCTTAGTTTAATTTTAGGTGTGCTTACACTACTGCAGGATGGTCCAAACACGACACTACGATCAGAGACCCTTCGACGAAACTGTGTGCGATGCCATAATCGCAAACGGTGGTGTAAAAAACCGTCAAAAAAGGTGCAAAACATTTGCGATGACAAATGCATCAAACATGGTTCAGAATTTAGTTGCGTGTGCGATGCAGGGCATACGGTTCAAGTCAATTAACTGTTTGGGATGAGGAGGCAGAAAAGAAATGGGTAGCTAGATGAAGGCGTGTGCGATATACAGCATACGGTTCACTGGGATGAACTGTGTGTGATTAGGCAACACAATGGAAATGGTTCAACTGAACAAGATGTGTGTGATACGCGACAAACAGGTCCGTAATCTGAAAATGTATGCGAAGACCAATAATAACACAGACGATTGCTGCTAATACGCCATGTGAATTGCTCTGTCTACAATAGAATAACATGTATATATATGTATAACTGAAATAAACATCCAATTACATAAGTGACTATACAGATCCTTCGCACACACCTCAATAAACAATTGCGTGCATTCTAAAGTAGGAGAAACGATCGTCTAGTCATCTACTTCTTGTGACGCTCCCGCCACTGCTATGTGGCTCGATCCCTCGTCTGGGTCAGGAAGAAGACAGTTCCTCATGTCAACGATCCGCCTGTACATCTCGTAGCTTGTGTACGCGTCCATGGCCGCGTACTTGACATGTTGTTCATCCAGTCTCTTATGCCACACATTGTGCCAGGCGTTCTTGTCCTTATTGCTCTCTTGCTTCATCTTCGCGTAGTAGGGGTCGATGATGGCCGAGGCGAGGTCAACTAGGGAGTTCAGTTTGCTTTTGTCGCTGCCCCAGACCTTGTAGTGGTGCTGGATGTTGAAAAGATTCGGGCATTTCAAGTCCGAAACCTTGAGCGCTTTTAGATCGTTGGTGATGTCCACCGTAGCGAAACTGTAGTCGGAGTTGTTGATAAACCTGGAGAAACGCTCACAAGGCCTTGTGGCAAGGTGGAATTGGTAGACGAGGACGTCATGTCGCATGCACAACTGGGCGACGGCAACCGTCTGATCCTGCCCGGCACGACCGATGGTGTACTCGAGGTCGAAGCCGACCACTCGGTACTTGTCCTCGGCAAGGAACTGCTCCATAGTTTGGATGTAGCTCTCCACCGAGACCGGGTCGTTCGTGTACACCACCGAGAGGGCCTTCCCCCTCACGTGGGTGTCCACTACGTGATGCGTGGTGAACTGCCCGCCGTTGTCGTCGTTGGCCGTTGGGAGCGCCATTGGAGCCACGGGGAGCGCCATTGGAACCACTGGATGTCCTCTTTGTATGTGTCCTCGTGGGTGTGCTTATTGTGTCATGTGAGATGAGAGATGAAGGTAAATGGCCGCAGGAATAAAAGGGGGCCAGGCAGTGTGGATTCTCGGCGCGTCCGCATGGCAGTTTTTGCAGCGGGTAACTGCATCGTCGCGCCGCGCCCGACGCAACTACTTGCACACGAACGTGCGTGATCGTGTGTCGGCCCAAAACACTGGCAGCGCGCGTGGAGGGACGAGGGCAGAGCACTCGGAGGGACGTGAGAGCAAAGTGCACGTAGCGGGACGCGAGCAGAGCGCGCCGCGGCGGGACGCGAGCAGAGTGCGTCGCGGCCGCCTAAACCGCAAGCAACCACACACATAGAGCAGTTGAACACGCAGGAAATGGTCGCCTACAAGTCGGTCGACAGTTGCGTCGCTGCGTAGAGAGCGGTTGTGTGGTACCACCTCCGTCTAGTCTATAGTCTCCTTTATATTATGTACCATACTTTGCCCTCAAATTTAACCAACAAAATGTTAATGCATGTTTTAAAAATTATATAATTGGAAACTATGTTCAAATACAAATCCAACTATATAATCTTTGGTGACATGCATTCATATTTTATTAGTTCAATCATACTTATAAACCAGGACGGTGGTATAGTAGGTAATTAAATCGCAAATGTTTTTTTATTAACCGTATGTGTACATGGCCTTTCGTCCTCCTCTCGCACGTCTTGTCACCCCGCTGCCGCAGATGGCTTACAGCGCAAGCTTGCGCAGCGCGCGGGGGCGTTCTTTTTGCCAAACGGTGGCGCCAATGAATCATCGGTGAGCCCGTTCCTGCGCAACCTCGCAGGTTCCCGCACAAAATCCCAATGCTTACCGGCCTGCTATAAAAACCCTCACGGCCGGCGAGTCCCGCGTCGCATTTTCCCCTCCATCCCTGTAGCTTATCTTGTCTGCTTCTCCCACATTCGCCAATGGCACCGGTCCATCATCGTCGCTCAGCCACTCCGTCGTCATCAGAGGACAGCTCCAGCTGGGAGGCTACACCGCGGCAGCGGCGCAGTCCCCGGCGTAGTGTAGTGCGCGTGGCGTCCCAGTTGGGTGTACGCGGAACACCCACCACACGCTCCGCCGCCGGTGCCCGTCGGCAGCTGTTGCCGGCCGCCGTTGCCGCCACACCACCGTCGAAAGCCAGGGCCATCGCCCACTCCGCCGCCGTGGCCCGAAGGCGGGAGATGGCCATCGTGGCCGCCACCCCACTGCCGGCCACTGTGGCCATCCACCGCTCCGCCACCGCGGCCCGAAGGCGGGAGGTGGTGGTCATGGCCGCCACCCCGTCGTCAGCCGCCATGGCCGCCAGCCCACCATCGACCGCCGGGGTCATCACCTGCTCCGCCACCGCCGCCCGAAGGCGGGAGGCGGAGGTGGATGCCCGCACGTGCGACAGCGACCTTGCGCGCTACACCGAGTTCCTGCGGGAGGAGGAGGAGGGCCTCGTCGAGCACGCAAAGAGCCTTACCGCCAAAGTGGCCGCGGCACATGCCACCTCAGAGGTGAGGAATTAGGAGATCTACGAGGAGAACCACTACTTCGAGAGGGGGCGTCTGGAGCGGCAGAGGGCGTTCGAGGCGAGCGTTGCTGAAGCTGCATTAGCGGCAGGCACCGCATTGCGGTTGCCCAGCTTGTCGGTAGGCTCCTCCTCCGCCTCTTACTGAGCGTGCTCGGCAGAGGAGAGGCAGCCGAAAGTAGTACAAAGCCCCTCCGCAGTAGTAGTAGTAGTAGTATTTAGGGGCTATTTTGTTCGGTTCATCTGACTATAGATGTGGTGGAACTGTACAACGTACTTAAAATTAGCTAGTATATATAGTTGAACTAGTTATTTCAGTACGTGGTTGGCAACAATTGGGGAAAAGTTTGGTCGGTTCAGCTGTCGAGTTGAACTGTTTGTATAAATTGAGAACGACTGCTTAATCTATGAATGAAATCTATGCTTAATTATTGAATTTTAGTTGCAAAAATTAGATACTGCTAGTGATTTTTAGCTTCATATTTTGACAAATCGCAGTGTTACAAGGATTGACGAATCTTACCAAATTGTTTGTACGTGGTTGCACACGAGTCATCCAAAACAACCGTTTGTGTTGAAGGGATGCACAAATCCAGTGCTGCTCTCACTTTGCATACGGGTGTTCTATCTAAAATGTTTGCGATCAAGAGCTGCAGAAATCCTGCTCGGCACATTTTCTCTTGGCTTCCTGGGGAAGCTGTCGGTTTGCATACGGGTGTTATAACTAAAACATTTGCGATGAGTGTTTTATATTTAAAAAGAGAATTAAACTACGGCTTGGGCGCCATTAATGAAGAGGATGCGAGCAAGGCGAGCGGCCATGGAAGTCAAAGGGCTCGCTTCCCAGTGAGCCTGCACAGCGTACAGCTCGCACGCTTCCCGGTGAGCCTGCGCACTCAAGGACAGCTTGCACGCCTCTCGGTCAGCCTGCGCACCGGACGGCGCTCGCACGCCTCCCGTTCAGTCAAGGTCAAGCAGCTATCCGCACGGCACCTCCTACAGCCATTAAAACCAAGACAAGTGGCATCACGTGAATGGTTAACAGAATTTTCGATTTACTAGAATTTAAAACCTAGGCATCTCAATGTTTTGCCGGCAATCAATGGTGCCCTGGTGCTGGAAATTCATTCCCATTTCTTGCACGGGACCTAAGCATGCACCCAATGACACATATTTGATTTTTCAACCAATTTATATGCACTGGAGCATGTGCATTCAGTTCAAATTTGAATTACGCACATAAAATGCATAGAAAACTCAGTTAATGCATTAAAA